>JAJGRW010002951.1:0-97337 GCA_025461045.1 Carex parvula | reverse complement strand
ATGTATTATTCATTTTGGATTTTTGGTATAGTTTTCATTTTCATTCGAACTCCGATAATGTATTTACCATACTAAATATTGTTATAAAATCTGTCTAAATTAAGCAACGCACATACGATCGATACTACAATTGATTAATTTATTAAATGCAGCTGCTTGTCAAAGTGTTGAGCTTATTTGGACGAGGGACGCTTTTATTTATGACGGAGATTACTTGATAATTATTTCTTTTGACAATCTTAATAATTTTTTTTAAAAGTAATATTAAAATTAAAAATCTAAAATTATAATCATAATATATATTATTCATATATGTTGTTTATAAAGTATGGTGAAATTTGATGTATGTTTTATCATAAACCAAGTGATTTGAATTTCGACGTTTTGAAATTAATTGTACTAAACTTACATGAAATTTAATTGTTACCTTGTTATTCTATCAATATGTCTAATAATAGTCCTTTTAATTTACTTTCCAATTTTCAATTTTATTAAATTCTTTTGATAATCTATTGTCAAATTATCTCTCCTCTTTTTATATTTTGTTAAATCACATAAGAAAAAATTACTCAAAATGAAAGATTATACATGTTAAACGTTAGAAAATAAAATAAAATTACTGATTCAATATTCATATCATTCTTTGGATCGAGATTCACTGAGATAAAGTATAATATACATATACCAACTTGAAACAGAGTATTGTTACGACAACACCTGTTTTGCCCTCTCGTTTCACATATAGATAATATGCATTACAATATAATATATATTATGCGACCCTCAAAAAACAAGATATATTATAAGCCAATAACAATAATATATATGCACCCTATCTTAAATTATGTTATGATTCCATATTAGATGTAGTCAAACCATAGGGTTGACTATAACAGAAATGTGTAACATTGTATTCTGTTGTATTCTGTTAGACAGTTAGTTACAATTCTCTAGTACATTCTAGTATGTTCTGTGATCTATAAATATGTACTTGTACCTGTAAGAGAATGATGAAAATCAATACAAAGAATTCATTCAAACCTCTTCTATCTCTCTGAACTTAATATGGTATCAGAGAGATAGAAGAGGTTTGAATGAATTCTTTGTATTGATTTTCATCATTCTCTTACAGGTACAGTTGTTAGACAGGTACATATTCGTACCCGTTAGTTACAATTCTCTTACAGGTACAGTTGTTAGACAGGTACATATTCGTACCCGTTAGTTACAATTCTCTTACAGGTACAGTTGTTACATATTGAAAATGATGAAAATATATCAAGTGATGAAATATACACGTACCTGTAAGAGAATGATGAAAATCAATACAAAGAATTCATTCAAACCTCTTCTATCTCTCTGAACTTAATATTCCATAAAGAAAAGGCGCCTATAATTGGATTGTCACCCCATGGTTTTCGTTGTTGCTACGGCGACTGTCTAGAGAGACCGCGTCATTGACAGGTACGTGGTGCACGATAGTCTCATGTCGGGTAGCATCAAACTTCTCTCCATCTCCCCACAATGCGTACGCCTCCTCTCCATGCGCTGCATCATCCCCGATCATAAGCTCATCATCTGGCATCCTCAAGGGAATAAACATGCGAATGATCAGCAAAAGAACAGTAGTAGTACGTGACAGCATTCCATAAAATGATGAACATAGCGCCAGCGAGCTGCTTAAATATTTGGCCAATGCCGCCACCATAAGCCGTTCCCTTCTGGCCAGGGATGCTAGTGATGTTATCATCGCACAACTCAGGTACGGCGAGTACACCAGTCATTAAACCACCAATCAAACCGGCAACGGCATGGGTGTGGAAGACACCCAGGGTGTCATCGACCTTTTGAAGAAGTGCCGATTTCTTGTGGAGGATCATCATGGTGAACCACGGTATACTGCCGGAAACTATGCCCATTAGGAGTGCTGCCCAACATTGTACCACTCCTGCAAATTTTTTTCTTTTACTTTTTAAGCTTAAAGAAGTATACTCTTAAACATATATTAAAAATCATAGGTAAAAAAGTTTGGGCTGGCAAAAGAAATTATACTATTAATCATATATTAGAAATAATTACGAGAAGGCCGGGATGATAATAGTACGTTTTTGTAGCTGTATGTTGCAACTGTTTGAAACTTTAATTCATAACTCTATGTATCATCCCGGCCTTCTCGTAATTATAGGAATGTGGCATAAACTTTAATCCAACGTACATATAATAGGAATGTGTCATATTACACTTAGAGATAATGTGAATTTAATACAATAGTATAAATTTTGTCTTTGTTAGAATAAAGGGGCTATGCTTCAATATGATACTTTTGATGATCTTTATTGTAAAATGTACCAAATCAGAGATATATATATGTATAGTTTCATCATTCATGGCACAATTAATGCTAGGGGAAAACATACCTGACCCAGCAGTGATGCAGACAAGGCCTGTCATCATCCCTTGAATTGCCCCAATAACTGATGGCTTCTCAAAAAATATGACATCAAGAAAAGTCCACATGAGGAGGCTGGTAGCAGCACAGATGTGTGTATTCAGAATAGAAATTGCAGCGGAGATGCCAGAAGAAATGGGTTGACCACCATTGAAACCAGACCAACCCATCCACAACAACCCGGCACCCGTAATCATCAGTAGTATATTGTTCGGTGAAAATCTCTCCTTATCACATTTTAGCCTAGGACCAACCTAGATTTATCAACAATTAAAAGAATGTTAATTATAACATATATATATTTGCGCCATATCAAATAAACTATTTGAATAATAATGCGTACCCAATAGGCGGCCGTAAATCCTGAGACGCCAGAAGAGAGGTGTATAACATATCCACCAGAGTAATCCATGACACCCCACTGATATAGAAATCCACCGCCCCACAAGCTAAAAGCTCCGACAGTGTATGAGAAAATCAACCAGAGTGGTGAAAAGGCCATCCAAGCCTTGATATTCATGCGACCCAGGACCGATCCCGCAAGTAATATTACAGTCATTGCAGCATATGTAAATTCAAAAAATACCATTGCAGCCTGTGGAAAGAACGGCTCAACACGGGTAGTTTCCAAGGTACCATTATTATAGTAATGAGCTGTGGCAGGCAAACTAGAACGTTTGACAAGATAGGATTCACTGAGTGCGGGTCCGGCTTTACCCCAGAATGGAAGAAGCTTTTCACCAAAGGCCATGCAGTAACCGACTGACACCCATACTAGGAGGGAGGATGCAAATGCATATAAGGCCATGAATGCTGAGTTCACTGCCCACTTCTTTTTCACAATGCTTCCGTAGAGAATTACAAGACCGGGCATTGATTGGGGCCCGACTAAAGTGGCAGCTATCAGCTGCCATGTATTGTCAACCCTTATTGAGCCACTTAGGTAGCATCGGTGGGTCGGAATCATAAGCAAGTATTTCACCGGTTGGGCTTATGGCAGTAAAGAGCAAATGAGTATTGATTGTTCTTGGCATCTTTAAGTATCCATCTGTCATTATATAGAATTATAGATTGAGATTCTGTAGCATGCAGCTTCTTAAATTTATTTGGCTGTACGTGTACTTCTCATATTTCTTGGATTGCATATATCCAATCCACTGCAAATTAGAAAATTAGTATTGGAGAGGGAAACGAGGGCACTGGTTTAGTGGAAATCGTATGGTCAACATGCCTCCACCAATTAATGAGGACCCCTTGCAATTGGTAAGTCCTACTACCAATGTAATTGTACTTCTTTATATATTTATCATAACAGATAGAATGCAACGTGCTTTCAGCTTTTGAGATGTAGAGAATTGTTTATCGTTACATTACCTAATTCAAGAAAGTTTTGTTTGTCTCCTAAGCAATCTTTTATTTGTTTTTGATCAAAATAGTAACCTTTCAGGTAGTGGTCCATGAATCAGTGAGACGATGCATGTAATTAAAGGATTCCTGAATAGTGTGATTCATATTGTTTTTGTATAAATTACATCAGGGGTGAGATTGTTAGTTCTATATTGTAACTGGATATTCAAATTGTTGAAACTTCAAGTTTGGAGAACTCAAAATTTTATATCCACTTGTATTAATATTTGCAAACTTGAGTACTACATCGAAAAAAATAATCTTATATCTAATCTAGTTGTTATCAACAATGCAGATTGATTTGCATATCCTTTCGCTGAATTAAAAGAAAATATTATATATATAAAATAAAACAGAGAGGCGTCTTGCCTATAGGAATATAACCGTTATATATTTATCAATTCTAAAAATCACCCTCTCCTCTCTGTTTGTTTGTATCTGAGAAGAAAGAAAATATATATTGAGGATGGGACGGTGTCTACGAGAGAAAAAATCTAAGACTGTAGTTATTCAAAGGTCGAGAGTTTGAGCTCCTCTCACGACTTCGCAGGCTTTCAAAAAAAGAAGGAAAATATATGTATCTCTTTACTGTCCCACATAAATTTTGTCATTTATCTCAATTCAATTAAATCAATAATTCCAATCAGATGTTGAATATCGCCGAGTTATTATCAAGTCGCTTTCATGGTCATGGCCTAAGAAACGAAAACTTCGGATTATCTTGGTGACGATTTCAAATTTTGCATGATAAAGACAAAATGTGTTTAAGGACAATGTTTCAACCAGCCATATAAACTAAGTGGGCAGATCAATATCAGCAATGGTAAGCCACAAACTACATAATGTGAGTTGGCTCGCCACGAAAAACATATTTCTATTTTAATCTGAGAAGGACATTGCTAAACCATACCATTTTCAGTTGAAAATGAAGAATACATATCTGAAACAGTGTGATTTCTTACTATGTTATAATAAATCAGTAAATTTCCTAAAGTTGGAAGAAAATTTGGGTGGTCATAACAAAAGGAATTGTGGGTAGAAGCACGTGTGAAAAAAAAATAACAATTATACAGTTATTTCAAAATTTCACAACAAACGAGAGAAAATCTCTGCACCAATGATATACACCATTTTGCTTCCCTTTAGAAAATCTACAACTGGATGGTGACCCCACGGGCAGCAATGTTATTAAGTTGTTGTTGTACATCGTCATTACCACGACTGGCATGCGAGATTGTTTCATGTCTCATAACATCAAACTTCTCTCCATCACCCCACAAAGCATAAGCCTCCTCCCCATGTGCCGCATCATCACCAATCATCAGCTGATCATCTGGCATCCTTAGTGGAATGAACCACCCGATTGCAATCAATATAGCCGTGGTGACAAAAATATTCCATACAATAATAAAAAGTGCAGCAACAATTTGTTTTAAAACTTGTGTAAAGCTTCCGCCATATGCAAAGCCCTTAGTACCGGGGACAGGGAGTTCAATATTGGCCAGCTCGGGAACAGCTAGGATGCCCGTCAAGATGCCGCTGAGTAAGCCAGCGATAGCATGAGTGTGGAACACTGCAAGAGTATCGTCGACCTTTTGTAGGAGAGAGGATTTCTTGTGGAGTATCATCATGGTAAACCATGGAATGCTGCCGGAGAGTAGGCCCATTACTACTGCTGCCCATGCATGCACGAGACCTGTGGTTCAATTACTGTTAAGATGCTAAATTGCAACTGAAGAAAGTTATTTCCCGTAGGTTATACCGTAAAAGGACATACCAAAATAAGGACGGTTCAAATGTCTCATGTCTTTCATGTCTCACTCGTGCCTCACATTCTTATTTCTGTTTTCAAAGTTCAAATAGTCAATCCAAAGCTCTCAACATGATCTCCATATTAATATGTACTTGGAGACCAAATTTTATATTTTTTGGAAAAAATTTACTAGTTTTTTAGACAAGTACAAATCATTGTTTTTGGATGGTCTATTAGCCGTGATTTTGTACCTATTTAAAAAAAAAGTAAAATATTTCCAAAAAAATATAAAATTTGATCTCCAAGCACATTTTATTATCGAGATCATGTTGAGCATTTTGAATTGACTATTTGAACTTTAAAAATGAAGATAAGGATGTGAGGTATGAAAGACATGAGGTAATTGAAACCTACTCAACCAAAATATATCTTCACAAAGAACAATCAATGCATGTAAAAAGGGAAAATAGTATAAAAATGTCAGATGAAAATGAGGTAGGAAGAACGAGCTTTGGATTAAGAAGGTATGAGCATTGGTACCCAGATTAATCATGTTGTACATAATATTTTTAATGCATATGGCAACCGAAGTTTATTTAAGAGCTTACAAAAACATGAGGTGCACTTGGCAATTTAATTATAAACACGTACTTTAGTTTATTATTTCTTCTGTTTGCATTTTTTTTTTTAAATGCATGCAAATCCTAAAGAAGACCTTAAATAAGATCATTGTAGAGACATGGGCTGCACTAATGCCAGCTACTAATTAAATAATATGTACACTTTTTTTTATTAATATGCGGCTATTAGTTATAAATCCTAATTTTTTATATTTTTTAAAAGAAGGAACTCTTTCCTTATTATATACATATGATAACTAATTTGTTGAACATATCATTGACATGTACACACAAAAGTACCTAACAAGTACGCACATAAACTTGGCTAGGTATGTGTTGACTTAATTAATTAAGTAGAACAGCCCAGACATTGAAATGGTTTAGATTTCGGTAAATGTACCTGCTGCAGGGGTGATACACACAAGGCCCGTCATCATACCCTGAATAGCCCCGATGACGGACGGCTTCCCAAAGAAAGCAACATCAAGACCAGTCCACATGAGAAGGCTAGTTGCTGCACAAATGTGTGTATTGAGAACGGCTATAGGAGCAGTAATGTTAGCCGCATAAGGAGCACCACCATTGAACCCCGACCAACCCAACCATAGTAGCCCAGCTCCGACAATCATGAGCAGAACGTTATTCGGTGAGAAACGCTCTCTATCAGATTTTATTCTTGGACCAACCTAAAAGAATCATTTCATACAAATTGCAGTTATTACTAAGTTTGCACTAATTAATGACATCATCAAATGAAATCAAATTAAAAAATAGAAGCTTCAAGTCTTACCCAGTAGGCAGCAGTGAACCCGGCAATGCCAGAAGAGAGATGAATAACATAACCGCCAGAATAATCAATGACTCCCCAGTGATAAAGAAACCCTCCACCCCACAAGCTAAATGCACCTACAGTGTATGAAAAGAGAAGCCACAAGGGCGAGAAAACCATCCACGCCTTGATGTTCATCCGGCCCAGAACTGATCCAGCGAGCAGGATCAGCGTGATAGCAGCATACATGAAATGGAAAAGAACAAGTGTAGCTTGTGGATAGAACAGCTCCACCATTGGAGTCTCAACAGTGCCGTTATTATAAAATTGCATTGTGGCTGGAATTCTGGCACGCTTGACAAGGTAGTCTTGGCTTAGTGCCGGTCCAGCCTTGCCCCAGAAGGGCAGGAGGCGCTCGCCAAATGCCATCTGGAAACCAAGCAGCACCCATACTATCAGAGATGAGGCAAAGGAGTACAGAGCCATGAAAGCAGAGTTGACTGCCCATTTCTTTTTCACAATGCTGCCGTAAAGAACCACAAGACCAGGCATCGACTGGAGGCCGATCAGGGTTGAGGCGATCATCTGCCATGCGTTATCGCCATTGTTTAACCAGTCTGGCACAGCAAGGTCTGTCGGCATGGTTGTTCACTTGTTCTACAAAGAATTGGAGTTTGGAGTTGTTGGTGATTATTGGTGAATTAAGATGTGATGCGGCAACTTGGTGGTGTGAACAGGGTCTTCATATGTAAGGCTATGGAAAAAGCCTTTGGAAATTAAAAAATATAAATGATATCTTGAACATTAATAATCAATTACTACTAGAATTTGGACTTTTTGCAAGAGTAACACTTACTTGTTGCAAGAGTGTGAACGGCCCTTGCAAAAGAAATGACATTTCTGACACAAGAAAACCTGTTGCAAGGGTGTCCCTTGGAAAAAGTAACGCATGCAAAAGATTTGATGTTTACTCTTGAAATTGTCTCTTATCTACTCTTGCAAATAATAATTGAAGACCCGTGACCCGCTAGCAGAGCCAGATATTATATTTTAATGAATGTCCTTGCAAAAACCTCATTCCATGCTCTTGTAATAAGTCTAAAGATTTGAGACAAAACAGTTGCAAGGATTGACCCTTGCAACAAGTTTTGAAGATTCCGTTTTTATTATTTTATTCTGAAGGTCCTTGTAAGAAGTCCTACACTACCCTTGCAAGAAGTCTGGTTATTCTGACAACTACTAATTGCAAGGGCTTACCCTTGTAACTTATTTCGTACTACAGTGCAGAGCCTTTTCTGTATATTTTTAATGTCTCCCTTCAAATTGAATTTATTATGTAAACCACAGCAACAAGAATTACAGCAGTAGTTTGAAAAGAGTATGAGATACACAAATATTTAAGATACAAAAATAATTCGGAAACTTAAAATTGGAATATTTGTCTTAAACAGTGAAACCTTACAAATTAATTGAGAAACAAAATAATTCTCCAAATTGCCATACATCACATTGTTCCAAAATGAAAGTCTACCAATTAATAACCATCTTCATCGGATTCACCGTCGAGGTTAAACCAACCAAGTGATTCCTCAACTTCATGCATGTCATACTCTTGCTCCTTAGAATTTTTTACTACTTTTAAAAATACTACAAATTAGTTGATCTAAAAATTCTGGACCATTCATAAATCAGAAGTAGTGATTTTCCACCTATCTAAAAAAAAAAAAAAATTTTTTTTGAATGTTACATTTATATGCAATACACAGCAGGTTCATTTATATGCAATAGATACAACCTGGTAATCTGGTATGTTACTGTTTCTTACTAACAAGATTCCCGAGCAGCTCCCGTAAATAGTATGCCAAGTTTACAAAAACTGTACCAGGTCTTACAATAGACTTTGGTACCAATTCCTGCCCATCATATAAAAACTGTACCAGTCATGACAGTACTGGTATCAGATAACAACAACAGTACCTTATCTTCAAAGAGGTCCATGTAGAGATCAACACCTTGCACATGTGGCCAGGGCTTCATGAATTATTATCACGCCTTTAGGTGTACCACTTGTATACATTATAGAACTAACACTATATAAAATAAAAGAAATTGAAATAAATGATATCAGCTGCTAAAAGAAATATCTCATGTACCAAACTAAGACAACAAGTTAGAGATGAATAATTCATTCGAATATATGGCACAATACTTTATATTCAGAAAATATTCAAGCTACTAAAATTTCAACCTCATCTTCACTAAATCGGCCCCTATCACAGATTTTCTCAAAAAGGTCTCCACCAGCAGCATACTCCATCACAATTGCAAGATGAGTTGGTGTCAGAACAACCTTCACATAATAAAGATCATTACAAATTAATGATTCATTTTCAAATTTTCCTTGGTGAAATCTGACAATCTCATAATCATTTATATATATATTTCGAAACAAGCACATACTTCTTTGAATCTGATGATGTTTGGGTGACGAAGCAATCTATGATTAATGATTTCTCGATATACATTCTCATAAAAAAAATTAACACAAACAAATAGATAAATTAATTCAGCCAGTAAACAAATCATAGATGAGATTGTCTAAAACACCAGCAAAACTTTTTTTTAAAAACCTTTAATCAACACTAGAAATAATAACACTATCTTTTGAAGAACTAGCAACCACTGAAAAACCCTCTTGTTAGGCTCGAAGGCCTTTTCATGCACCCTAAAGGTGAAAACACAACCTAAATCAGCACCTCTTGTTAGGCTCGAAGGAATTTACCTTGAAATTTAGAAAATGTTTGTTGCCTTGGCTTCGATCTTCCATGACACGAAGACGTCTTGGCTCTCAAAGGGCCAGCCTGAAATGAATTGGAGCAAATGGTAGATTGAATTGAGCGAACAACACCACAGTTCATCGCAAATTGAACTTCTTTCGTTGAAGTCGGACCAAATCGCAGATTGCGGTGTGAAATCAGAAGTCTTGAGGAGAAAATAGGAGGCAGGCCGATGGAACCTCCATTGAATTAAATAGCACTTTCACTTGGCTTCTAATTTTTTTGGCAAGGAAATGATAATGAGTCAATTTACTTTTATGGTGCATACAACTCATTCTCCTGGGCGGGAGCCAAAAAATTGAGGAACCAATATAATGTGGAGGGAGCCAAAAAAATGTGGCGGCACCCAAAAATGTGGAGGGAAAATGTGGAGGGAAGCTACTAAACGTGCGGGAGTTTCAAGAGGGAAATGAAATGTAGAGGGAAGCTGCCATCGACCCATCGTTCACTTGAAGGAAGATATGTGGTGGGGTCCACTTGGAAGAGAGAGAGAAAAGAGATAAAAGAGTGAGGCAAGGGCCATGTGACTATTGTGTGGTTCGGTCTGACAGCGGACCACTTATTTCATAAATCCAATTTTATTGGAGATTCTAAACCCTTCTAAATACTTTCTTTTGGTTCAATTATTCCTTTTTAGACGAATTAGAATTTTCCAGCGTTTGAATGAAATTTTGGTTATAATGTGTTCAAATTTTAAAAATTGAATGTTGTGACTTTTCAACTAATTATAAATTCTGATTTTTAATTGTCCGTAATTATTATTTATAATTAGTTTATCCAATTTAGATTTTCATGTTATAATTAGTTAATCCTTCCTGAGATTGAAGTTTTTCTAAATTGTTACTGTTTTCTAAAAATATATTTATAGGATATGAAAAAAATTATGAGTGAGGCTATGGTGCTATGCATAGCACGGATGGGGTCCGTGTTACGGTCAAAAATTTAACTTTTTAAAATTCTAATGGTCGATCCAACCTTTCAATGTGATAACCATATGAATATGTACTTGCAAACTAAATTTTATATTTTTTCGAATTTTTTTACTATTTTTTTAGATATATAATTAGCCTCACTCAAAAATTATACTTGAAGGTTTTCTAAATTCTTACTGTTTTCTAAAAAAAATTGATACTTGATAAAATAAATTAAGTTGAGTGACTTTTTATAAAAATCAAATTTTTAAAGTCAAAATAAAATTAAAAACCATAACAAATAATATGAAACATAAACTCTTTGTTGCATAGTTGCATATATGACTCATATCTTCCATGCATGAACATGAAAGATAAACTCTTGTCTCATGAGTTAATGAAGACGCACGGGAATATGTCGTCTGTTGGTCGATCGGAACCGTTTAAACTAAGGAGCACTGCATTTATTGTCTTGCACCCAAGTTTGATCAAATTTTGTTTTTATTTACCCATCCATCTAATTGATCGAAAATTGAAACATCGTATGGCTATAAACACTTCATGTTGGATCGAAGCTCATATATAATAAACCTTTGGAACTTTTATGTTAGTTACGTTTAAGTTTCTTCCTTGATCATTTTAAAACAGATTTGAAATAATTTTATTGCAGATCGACCGTTGATTTCCCGCGTGAAAATGAACGGTCCGAAAATATTTTCTAAATTTGAAGGAACATATAATGATGAAAGTCTATAAAAATGACATATATAAGTATTATTTAGTTATATAATATGTAAAAAAAATAAAAATAAAAATTTTGAAATTTTTTCATGTGCATTGCTGTACATATATTATCTAATTAGTAAATATTAAGTTCTCACCCGTCTGATAGATAATGAATGGTCCTGATATATTCATTTAAGAGGATGTGGCTAAGGAGTACATATTCTCTGTGGTAACATAATATTTATGTTTAGATCTGGCCCTAGGTGTTGCACAAGATCTTTTAATATTCGTGCGTAATGATGATGAGACGGTCCGATCTAAACACAAATATTATGTTACCTTAGAGTATATGAATTTGGGTTGGGTTCTCCAGTAAATGCGATACAAACTCCCATCTTCCTTCTTTGGAGATGTGTACTGCCAAGTTCTAAAAAAAAGAAATTATACTTAAGACTGGAGATAGAGTACTAAACCCGAAACCCTAGCCACCACCTTCGCCTAGGGTAAATCCCCTCCTCCTCCTCTCAGCCACACCTCGTCACTCAACCCTAGCCACCACCTTCGCCTAGAGTTTAATCCCCTTCTCCTCCTCTCAGCCACACCCCGTCACTAAACCCTAGCCACCACCTTCCCGCTGTGGACGCGACGCCAAAACAAAAAAAAACTCTCCGTTGTCTCTCTCTGAACTGAAGTCTGGACGAGATACGGCGCTCAGCCTCTCTCCTCCGTCGCACCCTAAGCCGTAGCCACCACCTCGTCACACCCTAAACCCTAGCCACCACCTCAGCTGCTCACTCTCTAGTCATCCTATGCCGCTACCCCACCATTAAACCGTAGAGCTAGTTGCTCTGCCACCACCTCGTGACACTAAACCTAGAGCTAGCTGCTCCGCCACCTCCAGCCGCACGTTCTTATCTCTGGCGCGATTCAGATCTAGAGGAAGATTAGATCAATTTACTTCTTTGCTGGGGAAGACTCCTCTCAGGTTACTTCTTTGCTGTGATTATCCATTAATTAGGTCGAAATTTGGAATCTGAGCTAGGGTTTCTTGAATTGTGCACACCTGTCAAATTTCAATGCATTGTTCACAATTAATTATCACTTCTGAGCTCAAGTACAGGTATATGCAATTACTCTTAGTCAATGATCCATGTGTCTTTTGTAATAAATAGATTGATACTAATTAAAAGGATGATGTGTTGATGCTACCATTGGTTTTTTGAATACAACTTAGTATTATTTTCAATCTACATTATCCAACTAAATCTTCCTTGGTGAAAATGTAGAAATAGCCTTCATGACCTTTACAATTGCTTTAAGTGGTATAACTGCACATGCCTGAAGGTGTCTTAATTTAACATCTCAATTAGCAAATATGGTAAAACTGCACATGCCTAAAGGTGTCTTAATTTAACACCTCTGTCGCTGCTCGCCGAACCCAGCCGCACGCTCTTATCTCTGGCGCGACTCAAATCTAGAGGAAGGTTACATTTTTTAGGAAGTTTTAAAAAAGACAGTAATTAATTTGGAAATTACTAGTTTTATATTTTTTTTGGTTTAGCATTTGAATTGAAGACTAACCAAACATAAAGTCTTGGTTGAACTTTTTGGTTTAGCATTGAACTACAACAATTTTTTTCCTTATATATAGTTAAATAAGCATTGATTTTGATTTGTTAAAAGCAAGTAGATGTTTTGCTTTTTTGATCATTTAACCTTGTTAATAACATTGCTTTCATTAATGTAACTTAATTCAGAGGCAGATCACAGGAAGTCCACCTCCTCGGAAGCTTTTTTCACAAACCTTGATCAAGATTAGCTTGGTGTATATGGAGGCAAAGAGAATTTTTCAGGTACAAAAAATTAACATGGGTAATATTGTCAATGCCCAACACTCAAAAAAATTAACATGAGTAATATTGTCACTGCAATTCTGTTTTCTTTCCATTTTGTGGCAAAGAAACTGATGTACTTAAAGTTCAACTCCTCAATTGGAATATCAAAGGTATGACTTTTTATTAGAGATGTTCTTAATCTGATATCCAATAATATATGATAAATTGACGCTGATTGCACAATTCAGTTTGGGGCGTGAGATGTGTGATTGAAGCCAATGGGATTATTCTTCCATAATGTAATAATAATACTGACGATAGTAACAATAGCAACAATAATTATATCAAGTAATATATTCCTACATAAAGAAGAATTTTTCTTTTTTTTTTCTTTTGTGTTTCCAGCTGCTACAACCGTCAAGATTTCTCAAAGAGCTGCCACAGCACCCCACCTCCTTGAACGTCAGGTAATTTTCTAATATCACATTTTGATTCATTTTCCATTGTTAGAAATCTCAGGAAGCGAATATCATCTCACCGGTATAGTGGTATTGGAACCTTAGCATAAAAATAGATTAATCATTGCTTTGGATACAGTACTGATATGCATGACCTAACAGCATAATTTAGGTATCAAGTATTGATATTAGCATAAAAATATTGATATGCTATGGATACAGTACTGATATTAGCATAAAAATAGATTCATCATTACAATGGAGCTGGCAAAGGAAGAACAATGTCTCTTGACTAGGCTCTTGTTGGAATTAAGGGCTTTCCTACATGGGTCATAAAAGATCAGGTATTGAATTTTACAAATTACAACAACTAATTAATCATAATTGTAAGTAACACCCGCTTATGTTCCAAGTAGAACTATACCAGTTTGGGTGATTAAAAGATGATGAAAATCCATTAAAATAAAGATAAATGCGCAAAAGATGACTGAATTTCCCAATAAAATTGTTTTCTATTAGGTAATAACCTAGCACAGTGTTCCGAAAACAAGCAAGAAAACAATAGTGGTCATTTTTGTCTCTCTTCTATTAAGTAATAATTGTTGTATTAAAACTGTTTTCTAGAGGTTATGCTTTAGAATTATTACGTTTTCTAGGTAAAAAAACTATTACATTTTCAAACTATATATTTTCTATTTTATGGTGCCTTTTGTTTTATTTTCAGATTCACCAGCTTAGGAGTGCCCTTTATACTCATTTGGTGGGTCATGTGAGGTTATGTATTTGATGCGACATTGATTATTTTCACATATGGTTATGTAGGGAAACCTTAGCAGATTTATTTTCACATATGGTTATGTAGGGAAACCTTAGCAGATTTATTTTCTTGTTAACAATGTACTTGGATAATTGTATAAATGGATTGCTGTTATTAGCAGTTAAGCAAACTTTTGTGTTATATATTGTTGATATAATGTTTTTCAGTATTTTGTCACAATGTATGATAATTATAATATGTTGATTAATGCTTATTACATGCTTTCGATCTATATTTCAATGTGTTTATGTTAATATGGTTCAATGGGAATTAGGGAATGTAAAAGAGTATCGGGTTGGTACCGGGTTGGTACAGGGATGACTATAGAATAAGGTCATGTTGAAATGATGCCATACAAGATTATTATTTTCATGGGTAATCCATGCAAATAACCTGGTGGGGGCCACCTTCATTACCCTTGCAAATAAACAGGGGGCCCCACCTTCTCTACCCTTGCAAATAAACAGGGGGCCCCACCTTCTTTGCCCATGTAATTGTTTAGTTCACTTGCCTTGCAATAAACCGTGTGGGACCCACGTTCTTCAACCTTGCAAATACTAAGATGGGGCCCACGTTCTTTATCCTTGCAAATACTCCCTGCAGGTGTCAAATCTTAGACTTTTAGCAAGCGTAGTTATTTCAAGAGTAGTCTCTTGCAACAAGATTGGGAAAAGTTATTGCAAGGGTAGCCCTTGTAACAAGTCAAAATTCGAGTATTTACTTGGAGGCTTGTTCCAACGGTAGTTTTTGCAAGGGTGGCCCTTGCAAAAAGTCTTTTTCGGGCTTGTTGCAAGAGTGAGCTCTTGCAACAACCGAAATTTTGCCCTTGTAAGAAGTCCAAATTCTAGTAGTTAACTACCATTTGCCGATTTGACAACATTACATTTTCACAAATGCAAGAATTGAAGTGATTTGTGCGATCATGCAGTTCATTAAAACTGTTGGTCAACTTGCTTAATATTGAAAATAAAAAGATATAGAGTAGGCTGCCCACGTACAGACTGATATTGTGCAACTTCGTGATTCTGTTTAAACATTTAGTTGTCACATGTTAAGAATTAATTAAATAGCAATGCAATTTATTGCCTGTAGATTAATTGCTAAGAGTGGAGGCGTGGAAATCCGTTATTGACCTTCTCTTGGTCAATGCAAAAAGAAAAAAATATAGTATATCGCGACAATCTTTTAGAGGTGTAAATCCAATTGTATTTCTTTGGAAGCTAAAGCATTAATATATATATATATATATATATATATATAGAGGTTGGCTATTCTACTTCCATAAGCATATGCCTACGTATGCTTATAACTCATTTTTGCGTTTCCAATGTTCAAATGGTCGATCCGAACCGTTCATCTTGTTCTCCATATTAATATGTGCTTGGAGACCAAATTTTACATTTTTCTGAATTTTTTTACTATTTATTAAGCCACTTTGAAAATTGCTGATCCGGGTGAACAGTAAAAACAGTGCAACAAAATTCTGGACCATATGATCAGCAATTTTCAAAGTAGCTTAATAAATAGTAAAAAAATTCAGAAAAATGTAAAATTTGGTCTCCAAGCACATATTAATGTGGAGAACAAGATGAACGGTTTGGATCGACCATTTGAATATTGGAAACGCAAAAATGAGTTATAAGCATTTGTGGGCATATGCTTATGGAAGTAGAATAGCCAACCTCTATATATATATATATATATATATATATATATATATATATATATATAGAGTAGAACTAGGGTGCTCCTAAGCTCACCAAGCCCTTCGTGAGCGCGACTCTAAAACCTATCGAATTGACTTCAAATGACATTTTCAAACCGTTAGATGTTCAATCTATATTAAAATGTGCTTGGAGACCAAATTTTACATTTTTTGGAATTTTTTTACTATTTATTAAGATGGTTTGAAAATCGCTGTTTTTATTAAAATTCTGCACCATTGGAAAACAGCGATTTTCAAACCATCTTAATAAATAGTAAAAAAATTCCAAAAAATGTAAAATTTGGTCTACAAGCACATTTTAATATCGATTGAACATCTAACGGTTTGGAAATGTCGTTTGAAGTCAATTCGATAGGTTTTAGAGTCGCGCTCACGGAAGGGCTTGGTGAGCTTAGGAGCACCCTAGTTCTACGGTGCTTGCAAAGTAAACCACTCCGTTTACTTCGGGCTACTTTTTGGATTTTGAAAATCTAAACAAACGATCCGAACCGTTCAACATGTTCTAAACATTGAAATGTGCTTGGACACCAAATTTTACATTTTTTGGAATTTTTTTACTATTTATTAAGCCACTTTGAAAGTTTCTGATCCGGTGGTCCAGAAAATTTTACTGTTTTTTACTGTTCGCCGTCAGATCAGCGATTTTCAAAGTGGCTTAATAAATAGTAAAAAAATTTCAAAAAATATAAAATTTGGTCTCCAAGCACGTTTCAATGTTTAGAACATGTTGAACGGTTCGGATCGGTTATTTGGATTTTCAAAATCCAAAAAGTAATCCAAAGTAAACGGAGTGGTTTACTTTGCAAAGCACCGTAGCCTTACTCTATATATATATATATATATATAGGAAATTGCTAATATGCTACGCGTAGCATAGAGGGCATCCGTGCTACGGCTCAATATTTGAGTTTTCAAAATTCTAACGGTCGATCTGAACCGTTCAACATGATCTCCATATGAATATGTACTCGCAAACCAAATTTTACATTTTTTAGAATTATTTTATATTATTTTTTTAGATAGGTAGAAAAATCACTTGATATGAAAATTCTGTACCATTCAGATCAAGTGTTTTTCTACCTATCTAAATACATAGTAAAAAAATAGTAAAAAAATTCTAAAAAATATAAAATTTGTTTTGCAAGTACATATTCATATGGAGATCACGTTGAACGGTTCGGATCGACCGTTAGGATTTTGAAAACTCAAATATTAAGCCATAGCACGGAGGCCCTCTATGCTACGCGTAGCATATTAGCAATTTTCTATATATATATATATATATATATAGAGAGAGAGAGAGAGAGAGAGAGAGTAAGGCTACGGTGCTTTGCAAAGTAAACCCCCTTGTTTACTTCGGGTCATTTTTTGGATTTTGAAAATCCAAACAACCGATCCGAACCATTCAACATGTTCTAAATATTGAAATGTGCTTGGAGACCAAATTTTATATTTTTTGGAATTTTTTTACTATTTATTAAGCCACTTTGAAAGTCACTGATCCGACGGTGAACAGTAAAAACAGTAAAATTTTATGGACCACCGGATAAGAAACTTTCAAAGTGGCTTAATAAATAGTAAAAAAAATTTCAAAAAATGTAAAATTTGGTCTCCAAGCACATTTCAATATTTAGAACTTGTTGAACGGTTCAGATCGGTTGTTTGGATTTTCAAAATCCAAAAAATGGCCCAAAGTAAACGGAGTGGTTTACTTTGCAAAGCACAGTAGCCTTACTCTCTCTCTCTCTCTCTCTCTCTCTCTCTCTCTATATATATATATATATATATTTTGTATATCAGAAAGAAGTTATAGATGTTAGAAAGTAGTTACAGATGTATATTTACCATATAGGTTTTTTGTATATCAGAAATCTAAAATTCATAAAATTTAAATATGAACCATTATAAATTTTAAGTGGTTTGATCAACAATAAAGCTTAAATTTGAATTTAATTTTTTTTATGTGTATGATATTCACAATATATATTACATTTAAAAATATCGAACTGCAAACAAGTTATTGATGATTGTTTAATTGTCAAACTAATTCATAGAGAATCTGACCTGTTGTATTTATTGCAATGCGTTTGACTTTTTCATTTTTCAGGTGGTTTCAGAGTTTTTTTTTTTTCTATTACATAAATGCATAAATTGTCCAATTTAAAGAAGTTACCGTAGTTTCTTTGGCAACGTACCTTGGTTACATTAGCCAATTAGAGTCCAAGAAGAATATGTTAGGTGACAAACAGGGATTAATTGGAAATGATTAAATTGAAGGAAAATTTTGCGCCAAAATAAATAATTAAATGGAGCAGTCAAAATTTTGTACTATCAATCATTACGAAAGTAAATAGCACAAAAAAAAAAAAAATTTGTTCCTCTTAGCTTCACATCTACCTGATTAAGATCATATTCCTTAGTGGAGGTCATGCTAGTTGAATCATTTGTTTAAGATGATACAACTTGGCATTAATTTTTTTCTTTTTCATAATGTTTCATACTCAACTCAGCTTGCTTCTGTACTTGAATGTGGTTTATATCAATGCAACTGAACCGAAACAGGAAAACAATTCAAATTTTCCTTTCTTAATATACGACAACTGCAAATGTTCGCTTCTGACTATTTATTATGCCCTACCGGCTAACCGCTTCGCATTTATACCAATCTAATGTGCTAAAGTCAAAACTATGTGCTATTGTAGATCTTCAGACAAAATTTTGAATTAATAATAGTTTGCAAATCATGGACTAAATCCCTTCTCTTGAAAGAAGAGAACAATTTCTTTTCCTATGGTGTAGACCTGTCAAGTGTAATATTTAAGGTAGAACAAAAAAAAAAAAATTCTGTTCAAGGCAATCAATACGAGATTTTCATGGCTCCTAACAACGTGATAGCACGTTATTGGGTGCTAATTTTTATTTATGGCGAGCAAATTTGGATTTGACAATCAAAAAAATTCTGTACAAGGCAATCAATACGAGATTTTCATGGCTCCTAACAACGTGATAGCACGTTATTGGGTGCTAATTTTTATTTATGGCGAGCAAATTTGGATTTGACAATCAAAACCGAAATGCTGAGTGCACCAAAACTTTAAAAAATCACAATAATAAGTAGAAAGTGGTACACTTAAGAAACTACAAGTGCAATTTACAGGTGAACTTTGCCCTCAAATGGATTAAAAAACAAAGCTACCAACTAAGAAGGAGGTCAAGGGAACTGTCAGATTATCATCCAGATCCGTGCTAATGGGCAATGACTCAACAATAGCAGCTGCAAGAGATGTCAAAAAGAAGCCCAAAATAGTGTTCCGATTCTCTTGCATAAGACCAAACAAGTGGAAGTAGTGCAAGTACCTGGATATAATTGATATCATTTAGAAAATTCTAAAGGTTCAAATGAGACAAGATCCATGGCAGATTTCGATAACTGCTCACGAAAAATAGCAAAAAAAGGAAGAAACGAGCAAGTGAGCAATCTTTTGTTCATCATGAACTTGTTCCTTAAGTTTTGGATCATTTTTTGTTTTGCAAAAACTAAATACAACATATGCTACAGGTGCAACTGTAATTAAAAATATACTTGGTCCAAGGTTTTCATTAAAGGGGAGAAATATGCTTGATAACCGGAAGCATTCTTTAACCCTAAGAATTAAGCGAAACATCTCTTGCAGCTAGGGGTGCAAACGGATCGGATACGGATCGGATAGTGGTAAAACCATATCCGTATCCGCTTTTAATTTTCGGATACGGATACGGATCGGATATTAGACGGATACGTACGGATACAGATCAAATATCGGATATCCGTAGATATATACATAAATATTTTCATAATATATATCAAACTAAATGGTATATATCTACTATTCGGATATGGATAATTGAAATTCAAAACCATATCCGTATCCGTATCCTCACAGATATTCGGATATCGGATATCCATATCTAATTTTCGGATATGGATCCCATACGAATGGATATTATCCAATCCGTTTGCAACCCTACTTGCAGCTCGATCCAATCATTTTTGTCATATTTCACTATGTTCTAGCATTTCTTGCCAAACATAATCTATAAAAAAAGGTTACGTAGTTTCAACTAGGACCTATTTTGATACAAAAAATAAGCATATGGTTTGTTGGAGAATGTCTTTCTGCTGCACCTCACTACAATATGAGTTTGCAGTCTCTAAAGCTATCTTAAACACTAATGAGCACACAACGCGTCAGTATGGGCAAAAATGCAACCAAAGTACTTTAAACATACAGTATACTAAGACTTACCCTATAGATGCAATGAAGCCTGCTAGCACCATAGATGTAGTACCGGCATATGACTTGCTGGGATTATAAGGCAGTTTCTTGTTTCCAAATCGCCTCCCCACTATATCAGCCACGCCTGAAGACATTCGCACGAAGAACTTTTTGTTCAGGGCATAAATTATCAGAATTCTAGTTTCTGCATTACTATAATCACCATATGCTATATGTATTCTGAAGTTCAATTAAGACTAAACAGAAAGCAAATGAGACCACAAGAACTTCATGGAGCCGTTACACCTAACGTCGCAATCCCATGGCATCAGATCCAACCAGTATGATACCAAATTTATCAGCAACAATTCTAAAAGTAAATGTTTTGCGAGAAGATATTGTTCAAGCCTGATTGGACCCATATCATGCAGTCATGCATATTTAAAAATAAAAGATAATAAAACAGCCCTTTGCAAAAGATCTCATAAATAAACAGATGGTGACAGAAGACAGAGAGAAGAAGGCCTCGAACGAGGAGATCCAGAGAAAGCCCAAAAAAGTCTACCATAAAGAGGCACAGTACAATAAAAAAAATTAAAGTGAGGCTATGGTACTATGGATTAGTGCGGATTGGTCAGTACTATGGATTAATATCTCCATTTTTAAAGTCCAAACAGTCAATCTAAATCATTCAACACAATCTCCATATAAAAATTTACTTGTAGATGAAATTTTACATTTTTTAGTTTTTTTCTTTTACTATTTTTTAGATAGGTAGGAAATCACTTAATCAACTATTTGAACTTTGAAAACAAAGATATTGATCCGTAGCACAAACCAATCCACGCTATGCATAGTATCATAGCCTCACTCAAAAAATAAAGCTAAATAATATAAAATAGAAGGAAACTAACCATCTCCAGCACAGAGATTGCAGATTAAAGCTATGGCAATAGGAGAAGTACGCCATAGTAGGCTCGTTGCCAGAGTTATAGTGCATGCATAGTACAAGGGACCCTTCAGTAGCTCCCTAATTTACAAACAGAAATATAATACTTTATTTAAATCACATGATAAAAACAAAAAGCTGGAACAGAAAGCTTACTGAAAGAGGCCAATTATGCAATATTTCTTTCCCTTTTTCACTGAATAGAGAAATTATTTAAATGTGTTTGCAAAAGAATCTTCTTGGCAACAAGCTTGAGTATTGACATTTAAAACTAAGGGTCATGATTTATCTCAAAAAAAGAAAAAGAAAAAAAAAAAAAACTAAGGTCATGATATTAGAAAACATAATTTCGAATGAAAGGTAAGCTCAAAGTAAAAACCTGTAGTTGCCAAATCGACTCATGGATTTGACCATAGCATCATTTTTCCATAGACCAAGACCCAGAAGAAGCATACGTACTGCGTTTATGCCAGGTGCTAAGGCTGCAAGAAATGGGGCATATCTCCATGGGCTGTGTTTTAATTAGACACAAGTTATCCAATAAGGACATAATTCAGATGAGAAGCAATTTTACAAATAATTTATTTTACACATGTACCTAAAAAATGGCCAGAAAAGTAAGAACACCAACCCAACGCTAATGTGCACAAGCTTCCTATTTAGTTTCTGCAAAATCCACGAAAGGAGGTAGTTAAAGTCATACTAACTCTACAACCCAGAAAAAAGAATGGACATTTCACATGTTATATGATTTTTTTCTTGTTTAAATTTATCATGTTGTTGTTGTCGATAATTTTTATTTATTTATTCCTATGAAATTGTGAGGGTTTCATTTTTTTGTGACTCCGGTTGGGTTTCATTTCTAGCCTACCCAAACTTGTTTGGGACTAAAGGCTTTGTTGATGTTGTTGTTGTTGTTGTTGTATTCCTATGAAATTGTATTAACTTATCTGTGTGACATACTATTTTTTAACATATATAGCTAAATTTCCAATGAAGTTCTGTAAGCAACAAAATAAAACCCTTAAATAATTTATTTTTCTGAAATTATTGGAACCCTTAAATAATTATAATCAGATAAAGACCCTACCTACATGATGCAAACCAAACAGCAGACAAATGAATGATCTCTTATGGAAGCAAGTTGGTATTGACCATGCATGATAAGTACTGCCTTTCCAATATGACAAAAAAATTCACAGAAATTTATTATTTTTCTTTTCTTGCAGTGGATGGTAGGTGAATTTATGTGTATGTTGTGTGTTTGTGTTTAGGTCTATTAACCTTACATAGGGTGCATGCAGAATTTATCAACAAACAGTTTGCAGGAAATCATTAAAAATGTACTTTTTCACGAACTTTTAATTAAAAAAACGAATTTTAGGGAACCAACTTGATTGTTTTTTTTTTTTACAAAAACCATAAGTACCGAATAGACAATTCGGTACCTTCCATTTACGTCCAAGAGATACCGAATAGGCTATTCGGTACCACCCAGTTTTACCTTTTTATTTGACAGTGGCCACAGATCCATATCCCCCATGTACCGAATAGGCTATTCGGTCCCAACCCGAATTGGCCACAAAAATTAGGCTCTTCCATGGATGTTAAAAATGGCAGCCGAAAACATAAAAAAATAAAAACCCCTGTACCGAATAGCCTACTCGGTACAGGGCTATTCCACCAAAGGCCACACGGTTAACTGCGAAAAAATTGTGAAACTAAGAGGTACCGAATAGGCTATTCGGTACCCTTTGGACGTAAATGGGAGGTACCGAATAGCCTATTCGGTACTTATGGTTTTTGTAAAAAAAAAAAAAGAAAAAAACTAATCAAGTTGGTTCCCTAAAATTCGTTTTTTTTTTTAATTATGGTTTGTAAAAAAAATCCCTTTTTCACTATCCAGTGTAATGAGTTAGATGTTATTGATGTTATTTTTGTCAACTTAGATGCTAGAGTATTAAAAAAAAAATTATTTTGAACTAACAGGAGGGCCAAGTGGAACTTTCAAAGCAAATTCCAATCATCAGGCCTGGGTGTCTGGCCCACCCTTTCTCTGTCATTTAGTAAGAATATGATTATGAAACTCTGGCAAAAACCTAACAAACAGTGAGTATCAATAATGAGCTCCTACAAGTCTCCAACTTAACCATTTTGTATTTAGTAATTAGATTTCTTTGCCCCCCAATTTAGAAAGTGAGGTAGTTATGACAACTTGCTCTTTCATTTTCTATATCAGCTGAGCACTAAGTTCCCAGAAGGATAAACATCTCAAATTTAGGAAATATTTATCTACAAAATAATAATTATATTTTGTTCTCCATTAAAACCTCCTGCGAATTACTGTTTTACTTGTATAGATCCGCCTAGTATCCCTCAAAAGCAACATATCTAACCAACTCAAAGACATTTTGCAATTACTGCGAATAACTGTTTTATTCTCCAGTGGAACCTTGCCATGATAAACTCTACACAAGTCTACAAAAGCGGTCAAACACTTCAAAAACAACTCTTTACCAAAGATAACTCCAAATAAATCTCCCAATTCAGCTCAGGACTAAACTTCAAATTAATCCAACTAATGGATCAAAATCGCTTATTTACCTGTTCAAAGACACCTCTCTTAGCGAGCTCCTCCCAGAAACGAAGGAGGCCAAGAGCAACCCCTGAAGTGAGCGCCGACACGCCTATATCGTGTAAGAGTGTGCTCTCCGGCAAAACGGCGGCCATGATGGGTCTCCGACGGAGGCGGACTCCAGCTCGAGCGAACCGGGAAGAGGGAAGAGGAGAGGTGAGAGAGAGGGAGGAGAAAGGAAAGGAGCGTAGAGGAGAGAGGTGAAGAGAGGAGTAAACGAGATGAGTAACCATTTCCACATGTCTCGCGCTAATTTCCTTTGGTCCCGGAAGAGAGTCAATGATAGAGAGAGAGAAACAATATATAAAAATGTAATATTTCTTTTTGAGAAATTTAGATATAAACCTATCACAACTTCTTTAATTAAATATTTTCTTATCAAAACTCTAAATTTAGTTATTTCCCTATTAAAATATAACTATATTATAAATATACCCATTTCTTATTTTTTTCACTAAAAAAATATAAATTAACAATAATTAATAGTTAAATTGACGATTTTACACCTTCAAAATCTTAAATCCCCCCGACCATCCTTCCCGTGCGACTCTCCCCTTCTGCCAAGTTCTTCCTTAAAACTTTTTGTTAAGTCCTTTCCTGCACGGCTGCACCTTCTGCTCAGTTCGTCAACCTTTTGGTAATTACCATGTCGCAGACTCAGCAGTCATATTCTAAAAGTCTATTCTGGTAAAAGCTATTTCACAGAACAAAAGTTTCGTAAAAGCTGATCGACTAGACTAGGAATTGGCAGCTTCTATCTCTGATTCGAAATGGCATTCTTCAATAACGAAGCACCCTCATTTGGCAGAGGTGTTGCTTCCTCGTTGAAAGAAAGCCGATCTAGTGACAGATTAAGGAGGGAAATCTATCTTAGAGCGGTACTGTAAAGGCTTTCAAATGAACTTTTTGATTTCCTCTGATCCGAAGCTTCCAATTCCGACATTTTTATTAATATCCAAAGTTAATTAGAAATTAATATTTATGTCCAAAATTTCCGACTTTTGTCAAATATGTCCAAACCAGCCATAAAATAGCCGGCTTACGAAAACCGGCCATAAATACTCTTTTTTTTTTTTTAGAGACACTATGAAGAGCAAAATAATAAAATCTAACACTGAAAATTTAAATTTTTTGTTTAAATTATTTATTAGATTACTTTTTTTATTTATAATTAGCATATTTATACTAAAATACACTAGATTACTTGAAATTATGTTGAATTACACTATATTACGTTAAATTACAATAACTTCGCTAACTATGCTGAAATACGGTAAATTACGCTAAACTACGCAAAATTACGCTAAAGTAGACCAATTTTGTGTCATCTTTCATTAATCGTAAAAAATAGTAAAAAAATTCCGAAAATAGTAAAAATTGGTATTCTACAAGTTCATTATGTAACTAATTTACTGAGCTACTTAGATTGAATAATAGAAATAAAAATCTTAATCGGGAACTTCAACTCAAGTTTGAGGCTCTTTCCTTAGTTTTCTGGTAATTCTGAATTTTGAAATCCGGCGTAGCGGGCACGGACGCATGTGTCTTTTCGCAAGCTTTCCGAAACGTAGTCATTTGCTGAAATCGGACACTCGAGCTCCGTTTTATGACCGTTTGAAGTTTCGTCGTCGTTTTTCGCCTTTTCAATGAAGATATCGTCCCTATTCATAGTAATTTAGCGTAATTTACCGTATTTTAGCGTAATGTAATGTAATTTAGTGTAATTTAAATTAATATAGTGTATTTTAGTATTTCAAGTAACTTAGCGTATTTTAGTATAAATATGCTAATTATATATCAAAAGAAGTAATCTAACAAATAATTTAAAGAAAAAAATTCAAATTTTCAGTGTTAGATTTCATTATCTTGCTCTTCATAGTGTCTAAAAAAAAATAGTAAACTGGCCATAAAATGGCCTGTTTGAACCTAAAATATTAATATTTCGTAAAATACATTGAAATTATTTCTCTGTGACCAAAATTTGCTATCAATAATTTGTATATTCTAAAAATGAAGAACCGTATTTTAACTTAAATGAAGTATAACTTGTTTTTGGGATTTTATCTATACGGATTCTGTTTTCTCAGTAAATTGAGATATATTTAGAATTACATGTATATAGCTGTTTTTCCAAATTTGCATATTTTAAAATGCAAATTTTGCGCTTATTGCTTTTAAAATAGAAAATAAATATTTCCTATTTTTATTGGTCATGTACCTGTTTCTTTCTTTTTTTTAATACAAGCCGGTAAGCATCATGGTATCTTTTTTTAGTTTTTTCAGTTCTGTTGTATGAGCACGTGGGTACCTTGTGGTGATACTAATCCGTTTGTTACGTTTCAAAGAGTTACGGGTCTGTTCGGGCACAGTACTGTGGCCGTACTGACTCAATTTTTTTTTTCCACGCGTACAGTAAAATTTAGTTCAAATACTGTGTCCATTCTCATTCTCCACTGTGCGCTGAACAGGCCCGTACAAGTGTGCTATCGGGTGTTTGGCTTGTGCTATTGCATCAACAATTTATAAATAGGCTCTAAACAACGAATCAACAAGTGTGCTATCGGGCGTTTATCGAGTGATGTGTTTACTACAAAATTTATAAATGTTCGAACTCATTTCGTATAAAATCAAGCAATAAAAAATTAAATGAATTAATTTTAATGCATTCATTTTTCGTTTTTTTGACCATTTGACTTTATACTAAATGAATATGACAATTTATAAATTTTATGTAAATACATCACTTTTGAAGTAGATCGAGTGTGGATTTGTCGTTTGAAGCCTACACAATAGGTTTTCGAACATTTCAGTGGGAGAGCAAGAAAATATCAAATCAAGTTTAAATAGCTAATTGGATACTAGATAATTTTCAATGCTCTAACTTCTAATTCGAATTACCAATCATAATTCAAGAAATTTATCTTAATTTTAACCCTAAATATCACCCTTATTACAAATCAGAATTCTAGAGGGGAGCAAAAAAAATTCCAGAGAGGGACAAAGTTGGTCTGAACAGTTGCAGAGCTAGATGTTCCCAGGGGTTATGCAGTGTTTGTCCCTAATTTGAAAATTTAATTATTACACCATGTAAATATGGGTTTTGCCTATCCCTGTAATATAAATTGCCTACCTTTGACCTGGACCTGAACAGTCTAATTCAAATCTCAATCTGTATTAAATTAACTTCCTAATAACAAATTTCAATTTTCTTCTCCGGTACTTGTTAATAAATTAATTTCACGCTACCCTCGCACTCGCCTTCTCTCCAGAAAAAAGCGTTCTATGCGATTCTAACCGAGAAAAACCAAAAACACAATCGGAGAATTAGGGGAGGAGATTTTGATTGCTGATTCACTGTGCGGAAGAGAAAAAAAAACAGAGACTCTCATCTCTGTGTGTGTGATGTGTGTCTGTGCCCAATTCCCCTCCACCTCTGTGGCTCTATGTTCACTGCAACTAAGGTAACCCTATTTTTTTTCAAATTGCAGATATACAATTTAGTTTGTTAATTGATATACCAATTGTTTTAAAAATTACAAGTAATTGTTTTAGTAATTTAGAAATTTCAACTGATTCGATAAACAGAGACGCGATTCAATAGGCTGCTTGAGTAGAGGTAGAAGGGAGTTATGGAGGCAATTTGAAACCGAACCCGTTTAGAAAAAAGAACCCGAACCCAATTTCTACCTACCTGGACTCAAATCCTAGCTACGCCACTGATCAAAATCCAATGAAAGCCTGGCCCTTACTAGGTCCGCCCCTGTTTTCGAGACAATAACACAGCATGTTGCTATATACCTGATAGCACGCCAGTCACTCCCTTTCTAAAATTGTTATTGCACTCTGTTTTTGTTTAATTGTTATGGCATTGAACCAGGTCATACTAGTGTGTTTAAAGATCCAACTTTTTTTTTAATGTTGTCTTGGTATTATCTCGTTTATTTAATATATTTTTACGGTAATAATGTACATGAGAATTAGTTGTTCATTACTATGTGGAAAATTTTAGGTCAAGTGGTAATATCAAATAATTACAATACATATATCAAGAAAGTGTCTCTGATGCGCATGTGAAATGTACGACTGAACAAGAAATAACAGCCTAATTATAGTACATAAGAATTAACATTTCCTTGTGCAGATTCTTCGCAAGTAAATAAAGTCGAGCATAGCAAATAACTGAATAAGCATAAAATTTGTACATCAATTTACAATAATCTAAATGGAGGATGTTGTGAAGAGGGACCTCTAAATATCAATCTTGGAGCCGCTAATAAAGCACCAAAATTGAATAAAGAATCTAATGATTAGTAAGATGTAACTACAAATATACCATTTCCAACTTGATGTGTGATCCCTCCACATTGTATTTCCAGTACCAGGACCCGCTATCCACCAATTTAGTAGGAATCGGTTCCAAACTAATGGAAAAACCTAAGGAAAAAAGAAATAAACATTTAAAAAAGATTTAAATTTCATGATAATATAGATGTTCTTTGCAAACTGCATGGAAATTAATTATCAAGCATACCGAATTCTTTGTTATCCCGGTATAGGCACATTCTATAACCATCTGGAACTTCAAATACATGATCACCCTAAAAAAAAAATATAAAATACAAATATATATAAGAATGAAGAGATTTCTAAATAAAAATATTGAATTTAATTTAAATAGGAGCCATTCAGACCTCTAATGTAACATCTGAAGCTTCAAATTCAGCATTCCCATGAAGAATGATTTTTAATGATTCAAATCTCTCAACTTCATTCTTCCAGTAAACATTTTTAGGAGAATTCCAGTTCAATCCTTTGTTCCTGACCTTCACCTTTTGCAGCTTACATTTGCCACATCTTTGGGCAAAAAAAAAACAGAAAGAAAAACGATGATTCATCATTGAAAAGAGAAATTTTGAATGGTGCTTGATAAATAAAAAGATAGAGTTGGTAGCCACTACCAACCTTTCAAAAAAAGATAAATAAAAAGATAGCAAGTACCTTGTGCCATAATGAAGAATTTGTTCATCATTGTTGCTCTTTGCAATTGAACCCATGACATTGTCAGAATGAACAAGCAGGCTCCCCTCCAACTACATTTCAGGAAATATTTGAGACTGCTATTAATATGACTTATAAGATAACCAGTTATTAAAAGCTCCTGGCCTATGATGAATTTAAAAAAATTAAAAGGATATGTATTCAATAAGAATCATTATTTAGCTACCTCGACATCACTCCAGAAAAATTCAGCAATCTCCAATTGTAATTCTGACCCCTCAGTAATGGAGCCGCCCACGAACTACAGTCAATTTGAAGTTTAAGAAATATGAAAATTATGCACCTACTGTGAATAATTACATTAGTTAATGCACAACTTTTGGGAACAGAAACAATAACAACACCTTTTGCCTAATAATTTCCCATAATGGACCTAAAGCAGGATGAAGAAATATAAGAAAAGGAGGTTGAAATTTTAAGTAGTGGCTGTTTTCTTTGACCTGAAAATAAAAGCACAAGTCAAACACCATGAGGAAAATATGAGATAAAAAGACACATTAAAATAAGTAATAATAATTTTTTTCTTACCTTGGGAAGGTTTACATTAGAACCAGACAAAATGTCGTAGGCATTGCGCATAACATCTAAAAGAGAACCCTCTGGTGTCTGCAGCTCGAGAATATTTGATTACACTTTATGAGAAGTAAACATGAAAGAGGATTAATTTAGTACCTGAAACCATTCTTAGTGAATGAAACCTAAGAGTGCTAACCTGGTGCAGTGATTTATCCTCTGGTTTTCTTTTTTTCTTGGCAGATGAGGTGACCCGTTTCCTTTCATTGTACACCATAAATGTATCAAGTCCACCTTTTAGAGAGAGTGAGGAGATTAGATTCATTAGAAAAGTTCAGTTTTCGTTTTCACACTCTTTTTAGTACAACAAGCTTCTAACAAAAGATACAACTAACATACTTTCAATTCCAGCATTGCAGCGAGAGCTATACTTATTTATAAAGTGGTCAGCAATGTTTTGCATTGTGCACTCTAACCTCCCGCCTGAAGCACTACAAAGTTTGAAGAAACATAGAAACAAATATAAGTTGTATTACAGACATTCCTTGCGAATTGGAATCAGCTTTTTGAAAATTGGACCAACAATGGGAATGTATATACCTACACTCGAACCCAAGATGATCTGCGTAAGATATTTTCTTTTTCAAATTTAACACCATTCCTGGCAAGCAAGATGCATTACGGCTTGACCCCACTCCCTCAGCTGCTTGCAAGTCAACATAGAGGATGTTTGTATTTGCCGGGTAGTTCACTTGCAAGCTATAAGATATGATTCAGAGATATTCAAAGCAACAAGACTGGAACCTTTTTATTATTGACAAATTTTTTTCTATAACAAGCACAATGTTTGATTTTACAATAAAACTACCTCCTGTGAGAAATGGAAGAGTCAATGATGCCATATTTCTCGAATTCAGTATACTCAATACATGATATTCCATACTCCCAATGCCCATTAGAGCTTTTCTTTTCAATAAGAACATTTATTCCTTCCGTTGCTCCACTGCTCCTAGCACATGATGCGAAACCTAATTTCTGATGCACGGTATAAATAGACAACAATAACTCAATAAGTGATAGTTTTGTCAACAACTGAATAATTGGTGGGATAGACAGAAAATAACAAGAATTTTGAAGTTCAGAAAATTGGAAGGAGACAGATGGAGATAGAAGACAAACAGAGAAAGAGAGAGAGGACAAAGTAGTACCTTCTTATGGCGCAGACCTAATCCAGCCAAGGCCAAAAGCGTCAAATCAGTAGCTGCGACAACATTACTGCAAATTTCAAGGACACCAAACGATTTTAATTTCCAAATTTTTCTGACCAAATTTGATGTTTAGCATTTATTTGGTGTTTTATTTAACATCAATATGCAATTCAACAAAGCAAATAGGAATATTCATTCAGTCAGTTCCAGTTCACAAACAAGCATAAATTTCTCTTCAGTTTGCAAAATGCAATCTGAGCCAAACTGAGTAGGACTAAAACAAACAGAATATGCTAACTAAAATTTGGTATCTCAAATTTTGCTGAATTGAGTTACAAAAATATGGTTCAATAACATATATAACACTTTTAGTATCGTCATTTATGCCGCTGCAACTGAACCACTTGGTGATAGTTTGGCCTGTGTGATTGGTTCTTCTTATTTAATTTTGTTATCAAAACTGGACAAATACATACTACTATAGCTTTTCAACCAAACAGTAAACAATAAAAAGAAACATCTTGATTGAATTCAATTCAATCACATTCGACATCGAAAAATTGAACCCGATGAAAAATTTATCCAGAAAACAAAAATCAAGAAGAAAGAAAAAATGGTAAAATAAAAATGAAAAATACCTGACTTGTCTCACTGTGGCGCCTTTTCTGCCATGATGATAGAACCATTTGAAGACACCTTTATCATGTGCAAGTTTCCAAATAGCACCATGACCACCGGGCTTGCACACCGGGAAAAGAGATCTTGACACCAACCACTTTCCATCTTCGGCCACCACAACTGGCACCAAAGGCTATGGAAAAGAAATTGTAATTTAAAAGCCAAGAGAAAAGGCTGGTGTGAAATCATTACCATTCTTTTAAGAAAGATGGCTTAATTTTCAATAATATTGGTTCAACAGGCCAAGGATTTCATAACATAGGCCAGTGGCACCAGGTGAATACAGGATTGTATCAGCAGTGTACCAGAAATAACTTTTCTTGTTCCGACTCTTTAATGCATGGTAGTTGGCTGTGCTATCCGAGGATCTCTATTTATATTAGGGAGTACTTTTTCTCTATTTTTTTATCATATTTTTATTGCCTGAGTATTGGTGGTTCTTTTCTATTTTATATTAGGAAGTACTTCTTCTCTATTTTAATTCCTTAGACTCACAGCAATTTAAAAGAATTTGTTTAAGTAAATTTGCAAACAGTATTACAAACAAAAAAGGTATATCTGCTACTCTTTGTTGTTAAGTGAAATATTGAACAATATATAATACCTGTTCAAAAAGCTGAAAATTCTGACGACCTCTACCAAACCAGGCGAGTCGCTCACACAATGCAAGTATATGCTTATGATTGTTCTTTACCGAACTAGTCATTATTGCTACTGGAGTCGTGCACTGTTTTCCGAATATTTTATAGTAGAGAAACTCTCTAGCCTGTAAAATTATACAATTTTATTCCTCAAGGAACAACAGTAATGATTAATGTAACTGGGAAAAGAATCAAGATGCTGCTGAAGACTAAGGTTATACAAGGAATTTAAGAACTGCTAACTGATTAGAACATAACGGTTGCCAGTTCTCCCAAACTAGGCAACTATAAGCCTCAGTTAACTCCCAGTTGGAAAAAAAAAAGCCTCAATTAAGATTAATTTTCCCTGACCTCGATCCAAATTAGCCTTCATTTATTTCCCCTTCAAGTAAGAAGAAGAACAAAGAGAGGCTTTTGATCAACTTGGACAGCACTGCACTGAAGCAGTCCCATTTCTTAAATTCTAGTCCTTCGCTTTTATACAAAAGACGTACAACAGCATAAGACCACAAGGGGCAGTTTACCTGAAGATCTCTAATTAGGCCCTCTAACAAAGTTCTTCCACAGTAGGGTAGCAATGCTGCAGGAAGGCATTCACCAGTGTCTGGATTGACCAGACCAAGGCGGTCACCAGCCCCGCCAATCGGATAGATCTCACCCAGTTCTGGCAAACCCTAGAAACTAAAATAATTATATTTAGTTGCAACTTGTCCTGTATACATATATATTTCGCAAGCCTCGGCTATCTGCTGGTAAAGAATATTCTCTTTCCAATATCTAACCAAAGAATTTAAGTACCATTACAAAATAAGCTCATTCTAGTTTGTAAAAACCACTAATCTGCCTACTGGGCATTGTCCAACGGGTTGAGCATTTAAAATACCAAATTAGTTTTGCAATGCCGTTCAGTGTAGCTATTTTAAAAAACACTAATCTGCGTATTGGACAATGTCACCTCTAAATTTTGAGTTCAAAGTGGCTAATTACTGAAAATTTGATCCAAAGCTACAATCTACACCACTATTGGGTGAAACGTTTATTAACTAATAAATGAATAAGTATATAAAGAAGTTAGTGGGACACAATGTTAAAACAACTGTGGAATCATATTAATAATCCACAAAATATTAAGAAGTCTCCTTCGCGTAATAGACCAATTTGTTAACATACCACGAAACCATTTCTTATTAACACAATGACACCGAGCCCTTATTCCAGCCAACGCTACTGAATCCACGATTTGTCTGGTAATTTTAATACCAACAATTAAAATGTTATTTCTTTTACTTGCTGCACCAAAAAGTAAATCACAAGCTTCTGATAAAAACAAGCAGCTTTAGCGAGATTTGTAATATTTTTACCTCTACATTTGTTTGCGCTTTGGAAGGATATAAGGAGTTGGCACAAAATTATATCCCTTAGGAACCGCACCATGCACCTTTGGATGCATACAGCTCATAAAACAAATAATCATTGTGTTGATTCTAGCTTAATTTTTTCTTCTTTTTAACATGTTTTTTTTTTACTGGGGGTTCTTTTCCTCTAAATATAAATATGTTTTGACTCCTTTTCTTAAAAAAGAAGAAGAATTTACTGAACATATTGAACTAATCTCTCATTGATATATTGTTTCATCGATATTCAAATCACGTTGTCATTTTCTTGTTCTTTAATGAGTCCTTTTAGTAACAATGATAATTTTTTTTAACTCAGCCTGGACACATACACAGTTAAGTCATTCATTCACTTGTTATCTCTTGTTAAATTTCCTGAACTTTTCGTTATATATTATATAAAAAATGGCATTTACTGTCCTGAGTTTACTGATAATAGATGGCAGTCAGGATCTTCTTGTGTCTTCAAAGAAACAGAAGAGAACTAGTATATTGTGACATATCATCTCGAAAATCTAAATAAACATGAACTAATTATACAGGAAATTGCAAAGTTATGTCAGCTAACCTCAATTCCCCACAGAGCTGCTTGAGATGCTTGATCAGGGCTTTCTAACAGATTGAATCCACTTGGTACATGAAGTTCAACAATATCACCAGTTGAATTGTGGGATTTACTCTTAGGAGGTGAAAGAAGCTCTAGTGCAATAATTTGATACCTAGTATCAGAAGAGAAACAAATTATAAGAATAACTTCCAATTTCATCAAACAAATCACAGTTCAAAATAAGTTGAAAATTTTCTAAATAATCAAGAATTATAGGTGCTAACTCACCCGATAATTCCACCAATGCAATTGTAGAATTGCTCCATTTCACCAAGTAATTTGAGCAGCTTATTACGCATCTCCATTTCAGCCATATCTACAACCTCAGTTTGATCCTCGCCGCCATTATGTAAGCTCCATTTTTCTATCATGTTCCCTAAAGCATAGAATGCTTTTCTTAAATCATCTTTAGCTTCAACTCTCCTCCCCCAATCAAACTCAAAACCCAAAACATGCTCTTGACCAGCTACAACCAAACATTTAAGCAAGAAAACCTCAAAAGGTTCCAGTTTTGACATTATACGGCCATTACCATCACCGAAGAATTCTCTAACCTTAGAATCAGAATCCAGAACCCTGATCTTCTCTTTCAAGCTTTTTGCCCCGCGAAGTTGGGATAGAATGTCCTTCAACCTGGTAATCTCTTCGTCAAAACCGAAGTCTGGCGCCGGCGCTTGTTCGACTGGTGCAGTGGAGACCCGATGTGTTTGTGAAGGAAACAAGGGAGAATGGGAAACAAAGAAGAGAGAAGAATTGAGATTTTTTAAAGGGGATGTGTGTGGAAGAGAAGAAATGGAGAAAAAGGGGAGAGAATGAGACGAGGGTGAACGGGACGAGAAGAAAGACCCTCGGAGATTTGCAGTAGGAGGAGCTGTCGCCATTTTTAGGCGCTCCGGAACTTGAGAATTTTAGAGAGGGATTGAGTACCAAGGGACTTGGAGAAGACACAAAAGGAAAACAGTTTTTAATTGGGTCAAAGGGAGGAGAGAGAGTACTCTGTAGGATTTCTTGGATAAGCACTCTCATAGTGACTGTTTGATCTGAATCTAACGGTGCAAAAGGGTTGAGATTTCGTTTCGAGTCCGCGTCAGCATGCAGGGAGCCAGGGACTCGTGGTGTCTCGTCTGTGCGCATCCGGGCATATGCCGCGCGGGGATTCTCTTTGAGGTCTTGCACCCCGGGTCCCCCGCCGACTGTTATCAGGAATTTGCATCTCAAATTTTGAGTTCAGATTTGAACCGTCCCACCTATCCCAATCCCATCTATATTTTACATTCTACTTCGGACCAAATTAGTCTGATTCTGTGGTCCCTATTCAAACTTAAAATTTGAGTTACCTCAAGGGATCCGGACTCCTGTCATCGAATTCACATCCAATGCAATACTGAGGTGCAATAAACAGATCCAGATCGTTCTTCTAACATTGCACGAATCTCAAAACAGACCCCTATAGTTTTTATTAGCACCAGATTGAATTTGACTTGGTTGAAACTAATCCGGACCGTCCATTTATTTATTGCACCCCTCCAATACCTGAATTTGCATCCTCTGATCTGAGATATCTCAAACTTTGAGTGTTTTTATGAATCTAAACCGTTCAAATACGTTATGCACGAGTCTCAAAGGATAAATAATACTGCCCCCGTGCTATCCCTACCGACATTTTTATTAATATCCAACATAAAAAAAATGTATCAAATGTACCCAGAAAACCTGAGTATTTTTAAATATGTCCAAACCGACCATTTTTTTGCCAGTTGGAAAATGTCCGGTTAGGTTTTTTTTTTTTTGAAATATTTGTTAGATTACTTCTTTTGATGTATAATTAGCGTAAATATATTATTACGCTAAATTATGTTAAATTACGTTAAATTACACTAATTATACTAAATTACGCTAAATTATATTAAATTTCGCAAAATTGCGCTAATTATGCTAATTATACTAAAATACGCTAATTACACTACTTACGCTAAATACGCTAAATTGGCAATTTTCTTTTATTTTTAAGTCATTTTGTGTCATCTTTCATAAATCATAAAAAATAATAAACAAGTTCCAAAAATAGTAAAAATTGGTATTCTACAAGTTCATTATATAACCAATTTACTAAGCTACTTAGATCGAAAATTAGAAATGAAAAACTTAATCGGAAACTTCAACTCAAATTTTGAGGCACTTCCCTTTGTTTTTTGGCAATTCGGAATTTTGAAAAAAAACTTAGCTGTCACCGACGCATGCATCTTTTCGCAAGCTTTCCAAAAAGTGATCATTTGCTGAAATCGGACACTCGAGCACCGTTTTATGACAGTTTGAAATTTCGTTGTCGTTTTTCGCCTTCTCAGTGAAGATATCGTCTCTCTTGCCTTATCCCTTGTCCTAGTCTCAAAAGACACAAAAGAAAAATGTTTCTCATTTAGCTTTGAAATAACTCAAATAATATTTATTTATTTACTTATTCTTAATGGATTTTAGATTCGGATTGTATCAGATTTAGCGTAATTTAACGTAATTAGTGTAATTTCATATAATTATGCTAATTATACATCAAAAGAAATAATCTAACAAATATTTCAAAAAAAAAACTGACTGGCTATTTTTCAACCGGCAAAAAAATGACCGGTTTGGATATTTTTAGAAATACCTGAAAAACCTGAGTACATTTGATATTTTTTATTTTATGTTGGATATTAATAAAAATGTCGGCTATCCCTGAGTAGGCACCGTGCATGTCAGCCATGCAAAAGTCACAGGGATGTAAACAAATCAGATATTATTCGATTTTGTCTGGATCCGAATCTGGGAAATTAGTTAAATTATCTGATTCGTATCCGTATTCGAGACTATCCGTATCTGTATTCGTATCCGAAAAATTATAACGGATAATGATATGGTAAGATTTTTAACTATCCGTATCTGACTGTTTACATCCTAAACCACAATAAATGTACTCTATGTTCTTAAATTGATTTATTAAATTGCATATACACACCAATGATTTATTAAATTGCATATACACACCAATGATTTATTAAATTGCTTATACATATATATTTTGATGAACAATATAACACTATGACATTATTAGTGACTAATATTTTGATAATATGATATATGTTTTGTAACCAACAACTTATTATATAAAATATCAGATCTATGAATGAAAAAAATTATATTTAGATGTTATTCTTTAATAGAATGTACATTAGTAATTTATTTTTCATTATCCGAATTATATTCATATCCGTATTCGTATCCATTCGATATCCGATCCGTATCCATATCCGTTTAATATCCAATTTGTATCCGTATCCTAGACTATCTGTATTCGTATCCGTATGCGAAAAATTATAACGGATAAGAATATAGTTTGACCACTATCCGATCCGTATCCGACCGTTTACACCCCTAAAAAGTTGAGATATCTCAGAGCACACACACTCCCAATACCTGAGGGGACACGCACTCCCTATTCTTTGTTGTTTTTATTGGTGTTAATTTCTTTCGTCAAAATTTAAGTTAAAAAAAAAAAATTCGACAGATGAATGTAATTATCAATCAATTATGGCCCTTTTTATTAAGATTAAAATTATCAATCTATGAATGAGCAAGCTATTTGTAATTGTAAATTTTATTGAATTTATATATTTTCCAGTCCCTCACTGATCTCTTGTATCAAACCAATTTTAAAAATAGCAACTCCTCCTGTATGATCGAAATGTGGAAGAAAAAAAAGTTAACAATTCCGATTCATCATTTTAGCTTATATTTTATAATATTAAAATGAGTAAAAATAAAAAAATTTAGTTCAAAAATATTAAAGCATAATAAATATCTCCCTTTGCGTTAAAATATTTCCGCCTTAAGGTTCAAAAACCGTAGGAGGTAGCAGTCAAGCTTAGTGGTGCCAGTGACACAGCAATAAGAATTAACAGCTATTTGAACTTTGCTAAGAAGCTCATGTTCATATATTATACTAACAGAATTAAGAATATAGGATTAATGGATTATCGATAAGCTGTACTACAAAAAAATGTGCAGAGTGTGTAATGTCTCTTGAATATCAATATAATAAAAAAAAAAAGTAGACTGAGACTATGGTAATATATATATTACGGATTTATCCGTGCTATGAATTCATATTTTTATTTTCAAAGTTCATATTGCTGATTCAAACAGTTAAACATGATCTTCATATGAAAATATATTTGAGATCAAATTTTACATTTTAAAAAAAAAATTACTACTTTTTTAGATAGGTGGAAAGAATGGTCCTAAATTTTTAGATCAAATAATTTCTTACTTATCTAAAATAATAGTAAAAAAATTAAAAAATATAAAATTTGTTTTCTAAATATATTTCATATGAAGTTAATGTTTAATGTTTGAATTGATTGGTTAAATTCTAAGAAATATAAGTTCATAACACTAATCGATCTGTAGTATGCATATTGCCACAGTCTCACTCAAAAAGGTATCAAGAGTTCCTTACATTTGTCGACTAATCAAAATAATCTACATTAAAAATTGTAATAAATACATCCTTACATTTTCAAAATAATGACCACTGCCTCTTTCATAATATCAATAAAGTTTTCCATGTAAATGCTTTTAGTCAGATCATCAAATGAATCATCTTCTTCATTCACGCGTGTGAAGATTCAATTTTTCTATAGTACAGAAAAATCCCACTATTTTGTTCAGAAAAGGAATAAAAAAAAGAGAAATTAAGGGTCGTGTTTTCTTGTCTCCTTATCAATTTTAACTTTCTGATTCATATTTCAAGCTATTTTTTTAAAAGATAAGAAAAAATGTATTTTAAATTCCTCATCTATGCATGCTTTAGAATTATTATTTTTTGCTTTATCGATATTTTTATTAATTATTTCGTTGCTAAAATGGAATCAAGGCGTCTTATATAGTGATGAGACAGTATATTTGATGATGTTGTGCTTGAAAGTATATAAGATGGAAACCCGCAATTCTATTAACCTTGATTTGGCACCTCCTAGTAGTCAGGAGAGGAGCTAGAAATTAAAATAGTATGGAACAAAAAAATCGGAATAGACATAATTATATAATTATTTTAAACACAAGAAAGATTTGTAATTTTTTTCCTGAAATAAAATGACAAAAATGTATATTTTGAAAATTTCCTTGGACAAAGGGCAGGCACATGTTGGCTCCACCATTGTTACTGGTAATGATAATTAATTATCAATTCAACTCAAATTATTATGAAAATTTTAAGTCACAACTAATAATACAAGTATTGAGTTAATAATTTTTGTATTTATATGTGTGATATTACAACACCAACACAATATTCAATAATATTTTGAGTCATTTGTTTGTTCTGTTTATTTGATTTTTATTATTAAAATAAATCTTAAATCGAAAACTGAATTATCATGATTTTTAAACTGAACCAAATCAATGAAACTGAACAAAACAAATTAGTTTAATTAAACCAAACAAACTAAACCATTTGAACATCCAGGTCAAGGGAAACTTGTGTGATTCTAGCTTGTCGCATCAGACACCACAAATAAAAGCAAAAAAAAAAAAAAAAGGCGAAGAACCCTTTTTCCATTTCCTTAGAAAAACGAATACTGGTATTGGAAGAAAGTGCATCCTCTGCAGTAATGTACATTTTGATTTTAGCTCTTGACTGTCCGATCAGAATCGGGACCAATCCGGCGACTTGTAATGCACAGGACCCTTTAATATATGCGGATTCTAATCGTACGGTCCTGATCAACTCAAACGGTGCGTTAATGCAGAGGATATTAATCCATCAGATAATACCAGCCTTTTTTAATAAAGAAAAATAAAGTCGTTTTGGGCTCGGATCTCCAGGATGGACTTGAATTAGGCTGAAATGCAATATGGGCTGAACCCATGAAAAGCAGGCCCTGCCTCTATTTGTTTATAAATGTTTTTTTGTTTTTAAGAAAATTACGTATTTTAAATATTTATTTGTTTATAAATGTTTTTTTAAATGCTTCTAAATGTTTATTTTTTAAAATGTTTTTAATTATTGTTTTCATATTTTATTTTATTTTATTTATTTTTAAATATTTTCTTATTTTATTTGTACCCATTTTAGTAGTAATTTTTATTAGAAATGTTTAATCTATTTAATATTATTATTTAATCAATTTTATTTAATTGCATTATTATAATTTTATTAATAAAAATAATTGTATAATTTTAAATAATTAAGCAAAATGGAAATATTGTATTAATAACCACAATGATTATTAATAACCACAACTATTTCCACAGTACAACCGAACACTCATTCAGTACATTTTCATAATAATTCCCGTACATACTTAAGAGTATGAGTTCTTGCAAATATAAAAAAAGTGGGTTCCCAAACCCGTGAAATCTCATCCCATTCAATCCCGTGACAAACGAACAGGCCTGTCCTTTATAGAGCCCCAAAACCCCAACCCGTAAGCCTCAAGGCATAGTTATTGTTTCCGTTGTGATAATCAAATTCCAGACCTGTCCAGAAGTTCAAGTCTCGACTCTGCTTGGTCTTGACACTTTTTTTACTCTTGCCCCTGGAAAGTTTGGGCTTCAAAATCCGTTTCCGTTCTAATGTACATGATCTACTAGGATCTTATCAGATATAGCATTATCGTGAACACAAGAATATCACGAAGAACCCCATAGATTTCATGTAATAAGACATTCCTCTACGTCCACTGCAGTAATACAATACCTAGCAATGTTCAGTTAATGCCCATGAAATCTATCGCAATGAAAGATTTTACTAAAAAATTTAGATCACAGTAATACAATACCTACCAAACGTTTCTGGGGACGGAGAACAGAGAACATCCAAAAATGGTTGAAAGAACAAAAATTGTAGATCACAGTTACATTTATTCACGCAGTTTCTCCCTCAACAAACAAGAAAATTCAAGAAAGCAGCAACCAATCGGTGCTAGATGCATCTCTATCTGTCAGAGCAATATTAACTTTTTTATGACAGCCAAAATAAACTCTAAAGTGGCGAGGAAAAGCTGAACTGTATCCCATTCTTCCCATGGTCATGCTCAAACTGCTTCAGAATATGGCAATAATTTATCTGCACAAAACAAAGCAACTTCAATTAACTATGCCACCAAAAATGAAGTATTTTGCATAAGAAAAATGACATTTTTAATTAAAGAGACGAACCTCAACACGGAAAAATTTGGTCGGCAAGATAACACCAACCCCAGCCGAGCTCCTAAAAGTATTCATAAACCTCTGAATGGAGAAATTTTTAATTTCACCTTCAGTCAATTTCGCAAGATTACCAGCACAAACAAAGGCATGGCCATGAATGCCAGCATCCTTGAAAATCCTTAGGGGTAGATCAAAGGATACATCAGCAAAGGCCGTGACCGCCAGATCACCCCCAACGTAATCCTGACCGTCACACTGGTTTGACAAGCCCTCATCCTTATTCGGGTTTATAACCCGTCTCATGTCAGTGGGACCCAGACCTCTTGTCCGGAAGCCCAACAAAGAGGAGGGCCCGCCTAGGCCGCAGACCAGGGAGGAGTGGCCGCCCAGGAAGAATCTATCGGGCACAGATGTGGATAGTTTGGTAAAATCCCTCCCCAGAGGCAAGATGGCACCAGCTGATAGCCCTACATTAAGAGCTGCATTCCAAAATCCAAGAGGCATAGCAGCACGGAGATCAAATTCCTGAGGATCATATCAGAAAGTATGAATGCTGTCAAAAAAATTAAAAAGGAAAAGGTTTTTTCTAACACAATGATACTAAGGATTTTCAAAAATAACAAATGCACAACGAAACCAAGCAAACAGTCTCAAGACACTTTTAATCCAAAAGGCATTCTCTTTAATGCAGCAAACCATCCGCAATGTAATGAATTTTATAACCTCATATGCCTTCTTAATCTGATAGATATTCAATTTTCTAATCAACAAAACCAGTTTTGAGTTGTAAGAAGATTTAGTTTACCTGTCCAGCCTTGATACTGTTATTTTTTCTTTTGTAATAACATTCCTTCTCTGTTTTAGTTTCCATCTAGTTATTTCCTTCTTTTTTCTTAACTCCAACCAAATAAGAATTTTCTCAAATACATAGACAAGACAAAAACTGATCAGAGAAATATGAAGTACCTGTCTAAAAAATTTGAGGCTCCTTATGTCCCAAAGGCCACTAACTTGCGAACTTGAAGAAAAAGCATATCCACTCCTGGGCCTTAGGATCGAGTTTCTCCTGTCAATTTTGTAACAATATTTTAATGCTGAGAGAACATTATGTCCTAGCTGCCGCCGAATAGATGGAGATGACATTCGGGTTGGGTCGGTCAGAGTACGCCAGGTCAGGTTATAAGACAGATCATGATTATTTGACGACAGAAGCCCAAAACTAAGGCCCATGAGACGCTCTTTATAAGACGAGAATTTGAGCCAGTCTTGGGAAAGCAAGAAAACACGAGCTGAGAGGGGAGTCGGTACTGATCTGAACCTCGGGACCCACACACCAGTGCTTATTTCTAGGGATTGGTCCCACCCAAATGCACCTGAGGTGTCCCAGATGTCAGCAAAGCCAAAGAGGTTTTTTAGCTTTAGAGATCCTTCCAAGGACCAAGATCGCGCCTGAAAGAAATCAAAAGGTGCATTAGTTAACAAACCATGATCTAGTTACGATAAAGAAAATAATGATATGCACGACCAACAGTTCCAGATTTATGGCATGCCCAAAATTCAGCCAGTTACAGTTTATAACAGGTGCTAGTACAACTATTGTTACTGCATTACACCCTCAGTTCTGCAATTGCAGAGCAAGGAAGCAAGCCCTTCCAAAACAGAAGGGAAGCCATGTGTGTGTTTGTGTGTGATTAAACAAATACCCATACTACTACTGCAACATATCAGTTCAAATGGATGCCAGACCTCACTAAGGTAATGCAATATCTCACATTTTAAATCAGGTCATTAAAACTAAAAGGAAAAGACAAGTTCAATCATCATTTCTCCCTTAATACAAAACCAACATTACTAGCCAAGAATGTAAAGCCTCACCTCAGGTTTAGAGAAAACACCAACATTCCCAGTTAGTGGATTTGATGCCTCCACCACCTCAATCACCACATTGGTGGTCCCCGGAAGCTCGGTGGGACCCGCATCAAGTGTGATGGACACAGAATCAAAAACATCGAGCTGTTTCAGCCTAGCATTTGCAATGCTGGCTGCTGCCACCAGTTCTTGCATAGTGCCAGGTTTCTTAAACAGATCAGAAATCTCCGCCTGGATGATTGCATCCTTGGTTTTGGAGTTGCCTTTGACCACCACATCGTGCACCCATATATGCACTGGATCGGTGTTTAAGCGGCGAAAGATCGATTTCAGCCGCTCACGCTCTTTAGCTGGATCTAGTTCTTCCTCTTCTTCCTCTTCTACTTCTTCGTACTCTGTATCTTCTTCTTCTTCTTCTTCTTCGGGTATCTCATCTGCACCATTGATTTCGTCGGAGTCAGAGCCAGAGTCTGTTGGGGTAGCCATTGAATTCGAGGCGGAGAAATTGAGAAGAGGGGGGGTTTAAGCGGTGGTGATTGGAGAGGGAGGGGTTGAGTCTTGAGTGGGGAAGTCGAGGAGACTGGAGAAGGGACTAGGGTTTTTTGGGCTGGAACAAACCAGGTTTCAGGGCTTTACAAGTTTGTAAAAGGAACAGCGGGGACTATATGGGCCTGATTTTGATAACAGATAAGCAATACTTGACAAGGTGTACTGGTATACTGTAGAACTAAAACTAGGTTGTTCTGAAGTTCATCGAGTTTTTTTTGGTAAGTTTAACTTTGAAATTTATGGAATTGATTTCAAATGACGAATGTACACTGGTTAACGAATGTACACTGTTGAAATCAGTTTACTTTACAAGTAAAGCATTTATTTATCAAATTTATAAATTTTCGAATAAATTTAGTATAAAGTCAAACGATCAAACAAAAATGATTTATAAATTAATTTTAATGTCCATTTTTCATTATTTTTTTTATAATTTGATTTTATACTAAATTAACTTATAAATGTTTCATATAAATGCATAACTCGTGAGGTAGACGGTTTGAACAGATTGAATTTGTCGTTTGAAATCAATACAATAGATTTTGAACTAAGCAAACTGAAAGACTTCATGGCCTTAAAACACCCTAGATCTACTGCTCATATATATATTTTTTAAAAGAGTCAAAACTTGTTCCATTGAAAATGAAACCATTAATTACATGGACCAGTTTAACCAAAGTATACTACTTTGGCACTGCAACACCTATACCGGTGCTCAAAATATTCAAAACAACATAGTAAGCATAGTAACCAAGCAATGTACCAAGCTTGAGATATAGCTAAGTTCCAAAAATATCCTAATGTAACAATAACTAAGGCACACAACATGGGGCTGAGGATATAAATTAAATACAAAAATTCTTCTTTGTGAATCTTCACTGATGCTGATTAGGCTCTGGTGGTTGGTACACCACCACATCCATAGGCATGTACTGGTCCAGTGGAATGTTGTGCCAGTGTACATGTAAGAAACAGATGAGCAATTTCAAAATTCTGTAAGAACTGACATTTTTGGTCCCCTTCCCATCCGCTAATAACAAGATTATCTTTTGTAAGTATTTTGTTTTGTGAAGCCAACCATATAAAGACCCTTATTTTTGAAGGTACTGGTAATGTCCACCAGAGCATTGCTGGTATAAGAGGCAAAACTCCCATAAAGTTTAAGAATTGATACAGTGAGTGAGTATTAAACTTCCTTGTGTGATCTCATCTCCAAATTAATTTGTCCTGGTTAGATGTGAAAGAGGAGTACTAATGATGTGTAGAATTTCAGTCCACTCTATGAGATTATGCCCCTCCAATGTTCTTCCAAAGTGAACCCTCATTCATTGTGATTGAATTACTTCCCTCAAGAGAATATTTTTTTGTACTACAGAGTTTATATACAAAAGGGTATGTTGTTGCTAGAGTACAGTTCAAATATCAGATGCCAATCTAGAATTTAAGCTGAGATTGGGTTCCTGGTTCATACATTACACTAATAGATCTAATATTTTCTAAGCTAGTTATTGCCTGCCAGAGTGAAGAGTAAGGGGTATTATGATCAATGTATTTATAAATAATCATAATTTTCATGTGCCAGTGTATTCTACATTTTTAAATTTCCACCACCATTTTAATAGTAATGCAATATTCTTCTCTTGAAGGTCCAAAATCCCCATACCTCCAAATTATTCAGCAATACAAATATTTTCCCAAAACACTAGTGCATATTTCGTCTTCTTTTTTGTCCCTTGCCATAAAATCTTCTTCTAATCTTATCCAATTTCCTAAGTACTATAATCGATATTTTATATACTAATAATGCATAAAAGGTATTTTATATACTAATAATGCTTAAAGTGGTATAACAAATAATACTGACTTTAAGAGTGTTACCCTACCTCCTATAAACAAGAGTCTACTGCTTATATATATATTAACTAAAATTTTATTTCGAATAAACAACGAAGAAATTTTTTACTATAGGTACCTCTAAGTACCAAATGGTTATCCTCAAGTAGCTCATTCCGTAAGATAATCCTTAGTTGAGTCAGTAATAAATTCAGATCTGATTAAAATTTTTGAGATCACTGTAAAATTAATATCGATTTTTTTGACAAAAATAAAATAATATCTTTTTTTTTTAGTGAAACAAGAAAAATAATATCGATCTAACATGAGGTAACTCACTTTACTTAATACAGAAGGTACCATAAGAGATGCACACCTGTTATTAGTGTTATCGTTGAAGGAAATAAGGAAATCTATTAGTAGTAGATTATTTTTTCCGTTGAATTAGATAATGAATGCCTTTCTTTCTAAATCGAACTACATAGCCGTGACCTTCCCCTAATCCCCTTCCCTTCGGTTCTTGAGTTCTTCCCCTGCCCAAAAATAACAAAATTGATTTCGAATTTTAGTAGAGTGCACTTCCAGGAGATCTTGTACAAATATCAGAACAGCATGGAAACATTTTTTTTCTCTGGCGGTTTGATTTGTTTTGAGAAACTAAATCAATTAAAAGATGAGAAAACTATCCCTGATCTTTTAAATTAATTCAGTTTAATTAATCTGTATCCTATCTGCAACCTTTCAAATTGTTTCTTTAATCGACTTAATTTTTATTCAGCACCAAACCGAAATTACAGTATTTAAATTCAATTTCATAAGAGTAGTTTGAGAAATGCACCAACTATTCAAATTCAATTGTATTTATACAGAGAGCCTCTGCCTAGAATTTTTATGTTAGTGTAAAACAAGTTTTAATTGACATTTATACAGAGAGCCTCTGCCTAGAATTTGTCAGGAAAAACAAAAACATTTATACAGAGACCGCCTTGTTTGTCCTCTAGCTGAATAAAGCCTACTTCTTTTAGAAATATCTATACAAACCCTTATATATATTATATGTACAAAAAAAAGCAAATTTAGGTAACTTAGCGGAATGTTTTCATGTTGTTCTGATATTTGTACAAGATCTCCTGTAAGTGCACTATATTAAAATTGGAAATCATTTTTTTTTTCTCTGTGGGGCTAGGGGAAGAACGAAGGGAAGGGGATTATGGAAGGGGTTACGGCAAGAGAAGGAAAAGGACTAGAACATAGTAATTCAAGTGATTAATATAAATCTTTAAGTAATTAATTAAGAATGAGAATATTAATAATATAAGTTCTTTTAGATCGAGAAATAATTAAATTTGAAATTTTTATGATGAAGCATCTAAATCAAAAAGTTATGATGGATATATATATAAATTTCTCTAAAAAGAACCCTCACACATCAGTATTAGAATTAGGCTGAGCTAGGCGTAGCTCATGGCTTGCTCATTTTCAGACCGAGTAAGAAACGAGCAAGCCACGAGTTGCGTGCTTTTTGTTATCCAGCTAGCAATGGATCGAGCTAGCCATAGTTTGTGGTTCGCTCGTTTCCGAAACGAGTGAGTCTTGCTAAACGAACGAGCCACGAACAAGCCAACATTAGAGTTCGAACTATAAAAATGGCTTGCGGCTCGTTTGTTTTCGGACCAAGTTTAATTGAGCCAGGAGCCACAAGCGTTTTTGCGATCCCTAATTCAGAATTACATCCAACGTCTAACCATACAATCCTCTCTTTGTTAAACATCACTATGCACCTCAAGTTAATCTTTTACAACTTTTATCTTTGGGTCCATTCAGAATTCCTACACACCATGTTAACTGTCACTAGCAATATTTCTTTTCTCCATGGTGATCCTCATGTGTTTGAATTCGGATTCCATGAAGTACTCAATTTTTTAATTTTGATCCATACCATTTGAGATGCTATAACACGAATCTTAAAGGGCATGGACCCTTCAAATAATACTTGCCCCTGCACTATCCCCGAATAGGCACCGGACACGTCTAACTAAAAAATTGAGTTACTTTAGGGGATCCGGACCCCATGTGTTTTGCCTCTGACAGAGTCCAATTTTATTTTAATTTCAATTAAGCTCTAGACATTACATTGTAGCCTATAACATTGGAAACAATTACTAGGTTCCTTTCATTACAATCAAGTAAGAATGATCAAATTGTATCTGTAGGATACACATACTCTGTGTGTTTATTTTGTTTACAGCTGAATGTTTTTAAAGACACTCGCTGTCTAATATCATGTAGCATCTATCTTATAACTTTTTTAATTCAATGCAATTGCCTACGAGCTTTCAACAAAAAAAAAAACATAATATTGTGCTAGTATACTACTAAGCCTAAATTAGAAACTATTGTTGTTAATGAGACACTAGTTTGGGAAATCAGAACAAATGAATGAAAACTCTGTGCATAGTTTTGAGAACTTACATTTGATCTAGCTAGTAGCAAAGACAATCATCTCTGTATGGAAGATCGCAGATTCGAAATCTAAATAGAAAAAACTTTTGTAGATATTAAATTTAATTGGGTGGTTTGAGCTCCAAATTTTACTCAACTCTCTGGTAGTTTTATATAACCGGATTCAAAGAGTTTTAATGAATTTAATCTATTCATTTTTTTTTTATATAATAAGGGTGCCAATGAAAGAATTAAGGATTTTAATACTGAAAGAGGTAGGATATGCCAAACAAAAACTAGAAACGGAGAGACCCCAGTGAAGACAAAATGGATCAATGAAATTCCGGCAGCTGCTCATCTATTTTATTTCTTTAATTTTTTATTATTAATAAAAAAAAGAAGAGAAGAGTTCCAATGCCACAAGATTTTAGTACTATAAAATACTACAAACTCAACTTTTTTTTTTATAGTTTGAAATTTAAATCGTTGATCTATTCATATTTGCGGAAAATGTATCCATATAAATTGTATGATTTTTGAAGTTCATTTTACATTAGATCAAGTAGTAAAAAATTAGATGAATCAAGTTAACTAAAACATATTACGTTTAATGTATTTATTTTTTGACATCTTGATTTTGTGTAAAACAATTCAAAAACTCATAAAGTTTACATGAATGTATTTCTCATAAAAATAAATATGATCACATTCGGATTTCAAAATGTGAAATATAAATAACTAAAATAAACTTGTGCATTTTGTAGCACATTTATTTTTTTTACCTTGGAACCGGCCTCCTCTAATAAAAAGGTTCAGTATACAAATCCAACTTAGTGATAAGCAGATTTAATTTAAAAAAAAAAACCACAATGATAATCTATAAAATAACTATTCCGATTAGAGAAATACGCTTAAAATTATTTGAGCAAAAAAATTGAATATTCATATAGTTACAAAATAAATGAAAATAAAAATATTGAAAATTCATTATTCAGATTGTGGATCATTAGATTCATTATATTAAGCGTAATCTGTCTCAATCGATCGTCGAACATTAAAATCATTACAGAAATCATTCGAAATTAATGCTTTATAATATATAGTCATAGAAGGGACTGACAAAAATTAGGAATTATTTTTTCAATATATGCGGAATTTATTTCCTTCTTGCGAGTACTTTATTCTAACAAAAATGGAGGTCATCCAAAAAGGTTGTTCTTTTTAATGAAAAGGATCCCATGATTCATGAAGCATATATAACGAGGAAGAGAGATTAATTAAGATTTTGTGGTAGCCTAACAAATGGAAACGGTAAGAGAGGAAAAGGAAACAGAGCAGTCACACCATAATAAACACTTAAAGAGTAATTATTGAAAAGAAATTAGATCACAGGTTAACTACTAATAGGCTTCAATTTTTTTAATCAACTGGAAATGAAAATGATTGACGAACATACTGAAAAGAAGATTTTGAGTTTTAGACATTAATGTCTCAACAGATTCAGGATATTTCAAATTACTAGGTGTTACTTTGTTAGACAATTGTAATATAAGAAATTCAAGCTTCAAATAAAAAGAACTGCCGGATATGAGCATTTCAGCCATTCGCCACATCGTGAAATTAAAACAGAAAAAGAGTTAATAGCCGAAAAATTTTACGAAATAAAATTTCTTTACTAAATGTCCTCATATGACTCGAACTAATGTTTTTCGTTTTCCTCCCTTTATGACTTATTTAATATCAATTATTATACTTGCATAATTATAACTTGTCAATAATTATTAGAGGAGGGATCAAGTTACAACAAATTTGAGTTACAACAAAGTTACAACAATCATTTTTTTCATTTTCAAAGTCCAAATCGTAGATCCAAACCGTTCAACATGATCTCCACAATAAAATGTACTTGCAGATCAAATTTTACATTTTTTTTACTTTTTTTTACTTTTTATTAAGTATTTTACAAAAAATAGTCATATTCAGACCATTGAATTTTGTACCCATCTTAATAAATAGTAAAAAAATTCAAAAAAATGTACAATTTGATCTGCAAGCACATTTTATTTAGATAATCATGTTGAACGTTTGGATCGACGATTTGGACTTCGAAAATGAAAAAAATTGTTGTTATAACTTTGTTGTAACTCAAATTTGTTGTAACTTGATCCCTCCTCTAATTATTATTTAGAACCTGTAATTTTGAAATTTTATATTTCTAAGTTTCGACTTTTTACTATCATAACTTTTTAATTGCAATGCAAAAAAAAAACAATTAAATCCTGCGAATAAATTTTACGAAAAAGCGTTTGAACTTTATTTATGAATTGCCACAAAAGGACGTCATTTCACGTCTAACTTCCCGGCCTTAATGGCAATAATCCTCAACACAAGTTATATGTAGGGGAATGAAAAAAAAAATATCACATATCTCCTTCTTAGCTAGCCCTTTCCAACAACGCTCTTAAATCACTTCACGGGAGCTCACATGAACTAAGCTTCTACCACCTAATAACCAACCCCCACAAGCCCTGTTATAACTTCACCATGGTACCACTAGTTCATTACTCCATAACAAATGCAACAAATCAAACCCATCACTATGGAGAACAATCTCTCAAAAGATAGGCCCCATAACCAGCTCCAACTAGACTCTCCCCGGCTTCCGTCCGCCAGACGCTCTGTCAGCTCCTCGATAGACAACAGCACAAACCAACCCGACTTGACCCGAGACGCCTCTTCTAGTAAGCTAAGCATGATGGTCCCTTTCTCTTGGGAGAGTTCGCCAGGTGTCCCAAAAGATTTGGGCCAAAGAGATATGTTCTCTGATAAAGAACTTGATCAACTTCCACCTAAACCGCCGCCGTGTAGGTGGTATCCTTCCAACGGAGATGCCACCAACAACTGTGATCGTGATCTTAGTGAAGGAAGCAGTGAGTACAGTGATGCTTCCTCTGATGCATTTGATAGGGTTTCTTTGTCTGAGCAACTTGGCATTGCGGGCAGGTTGAGTTCGTTTCGTGGTTTAGGTTTGAAAGATATAGAAGCAATGAGAAGCCAGTCTCCTAGTTTCATCATGGACCGGTTTCTCCCAGCTGCCAATGCAATAGCCAGTTCATCGGTTCTTAAAAGGCCGAAACGCACAGCTCAGAGGAATGAACAAATTACTAACAGAGAAATGCCAATCCCGCAAACAAACAACGGTATGGTTCAAATGGTGCCCATATCTCAAAACATTGACATTAACAAAGAGATGTCATCTCGGGCTTGTGGTTTAATGGTTTTCTTCCCATGGAAAATGAAACCAATAGTTTGTGGGTTTAAAAACCCAGCCTACAAAAATCGGATGCCACATGCAAATATTAGTTTCTTGGCTCCAAATAACCATAGAGAAGTTCACGATCTTCGATTGTTTGATAAGAGGCCAAGTTATAGAGAACGCCTCTCACAGGGTTTGGGGTCGTTTCTCGATACAAGTAGATTGCCAAGCAAGAAAACATTAAACAAGTTGATGCAAAGAGATGTTGAAGAAGACCATAGTAAGAGAAACATAGAAAAGAAAAATGGAAGAAACAATAGTCTGCCAGTGCTGAAGCCGCCAGCAGAGTCTTGGCTTTCTCATACCTTGGGTTCGGCGAATAATGGAAGCTAAGATTTTAGACGTATATATGCAGTGTATAATACTCTGTATAAATACAGTATTATTTCTAAAAATGATTGGTTTAATATTTTTCTCGTTTAGTTTGATCTATGTAATGGAAATTTATACCGAGTCTTTAGAATAGTGTAATTACCGTCAATAATGGCTACTGCTAATGCAGTATGGGTTGTGTTATGATTGAAAAGAATGCAGTGCTAATGTACCTTTGCAGCGTTATTAGAACAATATTGAAGATACTCAGAGCAAACATACAAAAAATCCCATAAATTCTACTTTTCTTTTCCTGTATTTGCCAAAAAAAAAAAAAATTCTGTGCGATTTTCCAGATATTCTACTGGAAAATCAATTGAAAAACTAGCAAAACAATACCTACACTGTACAGCATTTCCTTCCTTTAAGCATTGAAAGAATGAAAGAATGGACAACCAAGTTTTCTTTTCAGATCAAATCTCAAACGAATTAACCTCAATCTCAGCCCACCATAAAGGCGACTTTCTCGGTGCAGCAGCCTCAGGTGAAATTCCCGTAATATTCCTCATCCTTGCAGCCACCTCAGCAATGCCTGGCCTCTCTCTCATTTCTGGCTTTATGCACGACTTTATCACCTCAACCAACGCCATCACATGTGTCTCAGGCACCTCCTTCAGTGTGGGATCCACCATTGTCATAATAGGCCTTTTCCCATTTAGATAACTTGATGCCCAGAGAACAAGCAGCCCATCATCTTTTGAAAAGGGAAGCCGGCCTGAGATTATCTCAAGCAAGAGAACACCAAATTTGTACACAGCACTCTCCTCATCAAAGCAATCAAAATCAGAATCGCAATCATAATCCTTTTCCTCCAGGTGAAGTTTTGCGTCTGCAACCTTCGCTGCATAATCTTCAGTGAGGTAAATGGAGAGCGAGTTCAGAGTTTTTAGGGTTACAGGGGGATTAAAACAGTGCATGTAATCCAGGCAATAGATTACACCAGCTGCTATTCTCAGACGAGATGTCCAGTCCAGTTGCTCAGCTTCTTTAACTGAAATGAAAACAAATGAAAATAACAAAAAGGTAAGAGACAGTTTACATCCCAAGCGTCAGGTCTAACTTCTAAAAATGCTTTTTGATGCTGTAATTTAACCAAGTTTTCCTTTAATTATGACATGATGTTGGCATTGATTTGTACCATTAATCTGTATTAAGAGATTAAACTTTAACCAGTCATACAACCAGTCTTTAATTATGCTATGACTTTGCCATGGTTGCCACAATTGGCATTTCATTTTGCACAACCTTAATTAAACACAATAAAAAAGCAAGAAGAATCCTACCAAAATGAAAAAAAAGGGAAATTTGATATTCAATTGGTACCAGCATTGGTTCTGTACCATCTGATATGTATTAGTACAGGACCTAATGATACTGTGTTGCCTGCAGCGCAAGACAGCTACAAGTAAACATTGCAAAATAATTGCCATTACTGTCAGGAACTTGTGACACTTATCATGTAATGTGCATTAACTTCAAACAACCCATTAGTTTTATAGTTCCATATGAAAAAAAAAAAAAGGGATGCAAACATACTTACTATGCAAGTGCTCAAAAAGAGTCCCATTTGGAGTGTATTCAAATACCATCATGCGGGTAAATGGCTCCTCTTCTTCACAGTACCCAACTAGATTCATGAAATTCTTGTGACTAAATTCAGATAAGACCGAAACCTGAAAATAATAGACACCAAAATCATAAACGAACTCTAGTCGGTAAATAGAATACATTTTTCTATTTGAAACTAACAGTTTACCTTATTCCTGAAATGGACCTGTAACTGATCTGACCACTCAGTAGCTGATGTCGCCATAGTAGACACGACGGTAATTTCAGATCCACTTGAAAGAGTTCCCTTGTAGAGAACACAACCTGGCAATGTACCAAGAATGTTGCTAAATCTTCACAAGCAGCTTCGAGTTCTGATCGATTAAGTGAAGGTACACCTGAAAAAGCACAAAGTGTATGCATATACAAAATAAATATCAATCTTCTAGATAGCTAACTGAAGTTAAGATAGCATATTTTCAACTAAATTAAAAATATATTAAAAAAAACAATGAATGGACTTTGAACCTGTCACAAAGGCATTTTTTAGATGTCCACTAAGCCCCGTAGCCCATGGATTTATCACACCAAACTTTCTATATCTCACAAAAATCAAGTAAACACCACCAGAAATGGCTGCAAGCACACCACAAATGGCCACACCAACCAGGACATAAAGAAGCAAAGAAGGTGAGTGCTTTCTTCCCTGGGTTTTAGATGTACCTACTTTTGACATGGGAGATTTTGTAGGACTATTAATGAAACTATGTGTTTTCAATTCTGGCGAAAGATTGTTAGTGGTTCCTTGTGAAGGAGATGGAGATGGAGATGGTGATGTAGGGGATGGGGATGAAGAGGGGGACTGGGATGGAGATGGAGATGGAGATGGAATTGGGGTTTGCAACGGTTTGATTTTGGGATGTGTTCTCTTTGCTTGAGAGACTGACAGTGGATCCTCATTAATTTGCAATACACGCCTTCTTATAATACCATCAGCAGAATTCCTGAAAAGAAATTATTTAATTCGAGAATTCCATCATAAAATAAATTTTATGAAAGTACCATGGAAATGGTAAAGCTAATATAACCAGGCAAAAAGGAAAAGTAGTAACCTAAACGAGTAGTCACTGTTAGACATTACAGTAGCCTTAGTAGACTCGAACTCTTTCGGTGGTGTATTAAACCCCTGTGAAAGCCGGCTTCCAGTGAACAAGCTACAAGAGAATCACATTTTTGTGAAATCAATCATTTTTTGTTAAACTAACAACTAATAACAAAATCTTTCTTTCTTGTCTACATGCATCAAATATCATATATAGGTAAAAGTTTCTTCAAGGACAACAAAAGCATTTCAATCTACTAAAAAATAAATTACACATGCAAAATTGATATGGTAAGAAATGATTAAAGTGCAATAGAACGTGTGTTCTAGGAGATTGCTGCACTTTAATTTCATGAAAGATGATATGCAGAATCATTATACTACGAATTAGAGGAAATTGAAGTGAGAAAAGTCTCAAGCTTACAGGTTAGTTAGAAATGTCTCGAGCTCGGGGTCAGTTGTCCCCCTGAGACCAAGATCCTTCAAGTGCCTACAAATAATTTAGAGAATCACAATATTGAGGAAGCAAACGTTAGTTGCTGCAAGAATCATTTAATTTATCAGAATGCATTAAATCATGCATGTGGTACACCTGGACATGCCCATAAACTATCTTTTGACAAGTATTCGCACAAGTTTTCCTTTCCCATTTGATGTTAAGTTTTTAGAAAACAATGTGATTATCAATACTCCTGGTTTCGATGTTGTGGGCATTTTCACATACACCTTGCGTGCAAAACACTGCTTCACAGAATAAACGGACAAAAGATTCTTATTATAGGCATGGAAATTTTGTGTAAACATCTTGATATAGGCCAAAATTATACTCCTATATAATATCTTAATAGAGGCCGAAAGAACAGAAATCAACAAGACCAGAAACTAAATCTAACTTTTCTTTTTTGAAATGAAGTAAATCTAAATTCAATAGCACTAATTGAACAAACATCGAACTAACAGCAAAATCTCTTGTGCGACTTACAATGCAACTACTTTCCCATCTGTAGAGCACTCCACTCCGGACCACGAGCAAGGATCTCTAATGGCCTCATCCCAATCAGACGGATCAAGTTCTACCATCTCCTTGAATCTAAGAAGCACACTATCTACACATGCCACAGAAAAAAATCCGAATTGTAAACAAATCATCTAGTAACTAAGCCTCAAGAACTACATATCAGATTCAAAATCGTACCTTCGCCATTGACGGATGCGCATAACTCCGTATTCTGATAAACCACGAGTAACCATAGCAATGGAAAGATCAGCCGGTATCTCCATCTCTCCATACGTCCAGCTTGAGAAAGAAAAATGTAAGAATAACTTGGATTTAAATCGCACCTTTTCTTCCTTTATGGAAAGAACCGACAATAACCACGACAATAACCAAAGTAAGGGAATAGTGGGCACGCCCAAAGAGAAGCAGAAAAGGCGGGACTGGGCAAAAGGAGAATATAAAATATTAAATTAATAAAAAAAAAAGTTCATGCACGCGGCATTTGGTATTGGAAAGCTGACGTGTATCATTTTCATGGAAGGTTTAAGAATTGTCAAGCGTCTGACCAGAGTCGTCATAGTAATAGTATTATGTCACATGTGGTACTTGAATTGAATCTATGTTTTAAGGTTTGAAATTGTCTTCGCTCTAATTAAGAGAATAGACCATGATATCATTTTCTAATACAAGCTTGGTTCCTAGCTGTAGACTTGTAGATTTCGGTGCACATGCTGGGCACATGAAAATGAGATTGATCGCCGAAAGATGCTTTAAATAGTTGAGAAAAAAAAAATGTATATATATATCATTATAAAGAGGCATGGTTGAATAATGAATATGCACTCAACGCTGTAAGGTAAAATATAGACAGTATTTTGAGCCCCAAAAAGGAGAGAAAAGTGTAAGGTCCCAAGGTTTGGCGGGGCCCGTTGAAAGCCCAAGGTTTGGCACTGGCCCAGGGGAATTCTTAGCCCATTTCAGCCTATATGCAGATCCAACAGAATTCTCATTTCATTTTTTGTTCTTTTTGATGGAAGGTTGGAGGAGCCAGTGCTTTTTAGATAGAGATTGGTACGTTATCGTCCAATTATTTTTTTAAGATAAAGATGAAAGACAAATTGTTCATCTTTAAATATTTTTAAAAAACAGTTTATCTGAGTTTTGAATTTACGACCTCTCATACAAGGATATTATTTTTTACCACTAAACCAAATATTCTCGTCCCAATTTTATGACTGATATAATACTCCAACATAAACTTTTATTACGGAGATGAAGTTCCAGAAATATTTCCAGTGTATCTAAATTGACATGAATAGATTCTTTTTACTAGTTACTAACAATTTATGCACGCACGAGATGTTCTTTTTTTCTGTTAACTTTTGTAGATGTTTTAGCCTATAAACTAGTTAAAAACTCTATTGATAATATGTAAAGGGCAATACAAACTGTCTAAAAAGATACATTTGTACTAAATATCACCTGATCCGTTCAAATTAGCATAGGCATTTTTTTTATAAAAACTTAACTATGGAATTGTGATCTTTTGGTCTTTATTAAGGCACAAACAAATTGAAAACTTTATATTAGCATACATAATTACATTGTAAAGCCACTTCGACCACTAATTACAGAAAAAAGGTTGATCTAATATGCATTACTTTTCATAATTTAAGCTTCCTATTGGTAAACAATATTTTTTTTTTTAACAATTGTGGAATCGTGTTTTTCAATTTTCATGAGCTTTTACTTATCAAGGTGATAAGCTTGTAAATTTTCACTCCTCTAATCCGGAGGTATAACAACCTAACGCATCTATTTCCATTCAATTTATGTAATACAAGACATTGATCTTTTGTATACATTGCTAATAACATCTATTATTTTTGCCATATCTCAATTTATTTACAAAAATTATCTGATATTTTATAGTAGATGATGCTAGAGTTACACTCTATGCACCATGTCAGATATAATAAATCCAAACCCCATACCTTTAGGTGGCCCTGTGTCAACAATAACCCCAAACAAAAGCATTTATCTATATTCGTCTAACAAACTTGTAAACCCACAAGGGGGAAACGGGTGAGAAATATTATTTCTCAGTATTGATTGCCACTCAGATTATTGGATTCGAAGAAAATTTACATTCAGAATGAAAACTCTACACGAGAAACTAACAGTTCATTTTATATTAATGAATGCAAATGCTCAATAACAATATCCAATTGAACAACAAAAATTACATAAATAAATCAGAACTCCAATAATCTTATCAGAATAAATGGGTTGGGTCTAAATCTTTTAAACCATAAAGTCTGGTAATGTTTGGTTTTCTAATTTACAATTTCTAGTCTGGTAACACTGACAGATACCATCCGACTTGCCATGCAGATGTCATCCATCAAACCACGTTTGCCTTTTCACATAATATGTATCTGTTGTTGTCCCTAACGTCACCTAGAGGGGGTGAATATGGGATCTTTTAAAATTTTAACCCTAAAATGTTAATATTAAATGTAAAAGTATATCTAACGTGTGTGTAAGTTGTTCTTGGCGGAAATAAGAAAACTTAAACTAAGCAAGTGTACGTGAAGTAAATAGAAGAGCTAAGAAACACTTGACACGAGAGATGTTTACTGAGTTTGGCACTAACGCCTATGTCTCCGGGGCTTCGCGACCTTCTTGATAATGTGCCTTTCTTTACCCAATGAAGGAGTATGAGGTGGAACCGGTGAGCCCTTACAAACCTTGGAAAGTCAGCCGGCCCGAGCACGGAATTGGCTCTTGAGCACTTAAAGACTATAATGTTTAAAACAAACAAGAGATCTCACACAAATCACTCTAATTCTTACACAATATTGAGTTAGGTGGAGTATGCTTGAGATTGTTGTAAGTATATTAAAGTTTGATGCACAAGCAATAATGGAGAATTCTAGATCCGAAAAGAATACAAAATATTGCAATTGGAGGCAGCTAGATTGTTATTCAAAACCTAGATTTTATTTATATTTATAGCGAGAGAAACAAAACTTGGTAACTGGCATCAACCGTTGCAACACTTTAATAAGCGTTGTAACGGTTAGTCCTAGTTAATGGGTTTGGCTGCGCTGAAAATCCTAACTCTTGTCAAGCGTTACAACGGTTGCTACAACGGAACTCTCTGGAAGGTTTTGGGTCCGAATTAATTTATTTTGTTGCAACGTTTTGATTAACCATTGTGATGTAATAAATTGATTACTCTGTGAATTTCGAATATGAATTATTCCATTGCAACGCTATCTTAACTGTTGTAACGGTTTATGTAAATTACCTCAATGTCAAGCATATTTTACCAATTTTACAGATTTCTAATTATTATTAATCTTGAGCTATGTCTTCTTAGTCCATTCTTTGGTTCATTACAACACATCATTGATATGTATAGCATTTGTAGATTCATCCTTGATGTTTATTGAAACTTTATATCTTCATTAACCTGCATAATATCTCAATACAAGAAACTGTAAAATTCAACAAATATATGTTTTGCAAATCTAGTCAAATTGACTAAGTGGACTATTGCATAGTTCAACATCTGTCGTGTCTTATACTGTTCTAACTATCCTGATTATTTGTTAACAGAAACAATACGAAACCAATATTATAATACTGTCATTATCGGAAAGAAAATCAATGATAAGACAGTTACCACAGTTCATTAGTCTTATAGTCACTTACTCATATTTATTCAATATCCCCTACCCAACCGGTGTTGGGTTCAGCTAGGGCTATTCATCAAATGTGCATAAGGGTCCTGGAGTAAAGTCTAGAAGCTAGCTAGACTTTACGATATATTAATCATTTTTCTCCACTCTATGGAGGTTCAAGGATTACATTATTCAATATTCAATCAATTCAAGCATTGTGGTCTCAATCAATCATTTACAATAAGAATCAACCAATCGATAAACAATATCAATACGACAGTCAACAAATTTATGTGTAATAAATTCAGTTTCAATTGTATTGGGCTATGCATATGATGCAACGGTTCAATCAATACAGTCAATCAAATATTCAAAATTCACAGCGAGTTATGATTTAATTCCTATTAATGAATCTCAGACTAATCCAATAACCCCGCACCTAGTATCATAGGACCATAAGCAAGGCCACCAACAATTCATTCTTCTTGAACACTCTATTTCATCAGTCTCTTTCTTAATTATGCATATAACAGAATAATATATATATTCCGATCAATACATATATATCAATAAAGTATAATTTTATATTTCATACGATGCTACATTAGTATCAGATAAATTCTTATATATATAATTAGTATATTTATAATCATTCTCTGATCCATTTTTAATTAACAAAGGTACTCATTTTATATGCTCATTAGTTATTTAATTTAATTTCAGTTCAACATCATATCTGTCCAATAAGTCACGGTCCAAATCATTTAAGTTCAAACAATCAAAGTTTAAGTCTAACTGTCCAAGTCTAATTCCAGTGCAAGTTCATTTATTTTCAGTCAGATTCCAAATGAGTCACACCATTTTACTCTTCTTTTAAATTTTCATTTTCTGAACCAAGTCCGAAGGCTAATTCCAAAATGGCAATTGAATTAACTTATTTTTCACAAGTTCAAAGTCCCATTTCATTTTCCTTTTTCCTTCTCAGCAGAACCCCAAAAGTCAAAGACTTTGCATATTAGCCCCTCTGATAAGAGAATTTTACTAAAGCATAATAATTTTACATATTTCACTACTATTTATACTCTTCTTGCAATTAGGTCATTGTAACTCAATTCTAACAAATAAGACTATGTTTGGATGACACAAGAATAGAGGCTATTCTAGAATAGAGGCTATTCAGAATAGTAATGTGCATCCAAATAATATTTTTGTGATTCAGAATAGCTAGAATAGCTATTATTCTCTATTCCTTGTAAATTTTGGAATAGCTACTATTCGAAAATGTGAAATGAGAGAAAAAATATTTTATTTTTGAATTTCCGCCAACATAGTCCTGAAATGACAAATTTAATACCACTTTCTGCTATCTCCACGTCGTGACAATTCATATCAGATCCCATTTGCCTATCTTTCCTCTTAATGCACCTTGTTAATGTCACACCCCAAACCAGAATTTCCGGATTAGGATGTGATTAATCCCCGCCTCGTGTTTAATACTCAATAAACACGCAAGGCTAAACAACATAATAATCAAACAGCAGCGGAAGCAATATAATACAAACAAGCAATAGTCATAAATATCAAATAAACATACATATACACACATCCATACAATCCACCTCGGGATAAAATAAACATAACTAGTCAAAAGGGATACATGATCTATCGAGTCCAATATATATAACAAAACATTGGACTCGTAAAAGTCCTAAACAAAAGCCCCTAATCTACCTCAAATGATGTGACCGTCGGGGACAGCTCCTGACGCCTCCTGCTGCGGACCGTCAGACTCTGTACCTGCCCACATCCATAAAAAGGAGGGGATGAGCGAATGATCGCCCAGTATGTGACCCAGTATTATCCCTTCAGGGATCCTCTCAAGTCAAAGCACATTTTAATTTGAAATCTACGTAAAGTCGATAATTCACTTTTAGTGCATATGTTACGAAAATTAAACCTATCATATTACTACAAAAGAAAAATATACATATAATAGATGACATGATATGATTATCCTATTATGCCCAAAATGCCAAAGTTTCCCAAAATAAAATATGAGGATCAATATTATACTCAACCGAAGTCCAGTACAATAGGTACTGTGTGTACAAATTGATATAATAATAGTACGGAAAATTTTATCACCCCGTGCCGTGCCAAGTTCAATCAAATAGAATTTGTATCTCAAAAGTGACATAACACAAGGACTGCGATCAGCGGGGCAAAGATACCCGATGCCTAATGACATCGAGCTTTGCCCACAACAGAAGGGCACGCTAGCCGATGGTTATATCGAAATTCGTGTAACATCCAAGGACTGCGATCAGCGGAGCAAAGGTACCCGATGCCTAAGGACATCGAGCTTTGCCCACAACAGAAGGGCACGCTAGCCGATGGTTACACTTAATTCCATGTGTTTTCCTTCTCTAAGACGATTCATCACCAAACATATAAAATAGGAGAAAACTACAAGCAAGACGTAAGAATAAGTTAATTCATCTCCTCATGAGCAGAGACGAAACTCCACCATCCGGCCAGATCAATGGGACATCATAACAACAAAAATAAAATCTGCCACCGCATCCTCGGCAGCCGTTCTAGGCAAGTAGCTCCTAATGTAGGGGGGATAGCTCCCGAATCGTCTCCGGACTCGTGATCGGTCCGCACAAAATGTAAAATGATCGAAAATGATATACTACCAAGCTCATGCATATAATAATAATAATCCTAGTAAGACCTCTAAGGGATCAAGTGATCCCTCAGCCCAATGACCCACGAACCGCCTCGCATCCCATACTACGAGAACGGAAAGCAGTCATTCGGTCTTCTATCTCACACTCACCAATGCATATGCTTAACTACAATAATATGTTGTCCTCTACGAGAAGAGGACAACTAATATACTAATATATTATTAATTAAGTTACGCTACTCCTAAGAAAGCATTAAATTTTCAATTTAGAAGGGGTTGTGCAAATCCTAAATTACAGTTCAGAAAGGATTAAACATGCTCTAATGCAACTACAAAATTTAAAGTGCGGATGTCAGGTCAAGTGGTCGACTGGTAAGAGTACGCCACGAAAGAAAAATACAGATATCCCACACCTGATAGCTGTAGGGGTAGAAAGCGCTAGCGCTAGAGATCACCGTAATCTGCACAATCCTCACCTGCTCCGGTGTAACCGTCAGCGGGATCGGACCACGGATCGGACTCGGTGTAGGTCGGCTGACCTGTAATTTAGTCGTAACTTAATTAGAGTCTAACTAAGTATTCGTAACCCTTATTACCCCGTTTGATTATTTTCACTAAATGTTTGTATTTAGTTAATTAATTGACTAGGGTTTAAATCTAATTAATCTAATGTACTTAAATCATATGTCATACTTTAATTTGAAGATAAACTGCTTATCCAATTAATTAACTACTTAGATAATGTATTTGCGTATTTTTACGATAAGATACGTAAGGTATAATCTACATAATTTAATTAGTTATTATTAAATCCCTAATTAACTACTTGTACTATAAATGAGTTTCCTAATTAGATTAAGTACAATTTATTTAAATCCTAAGTACGAAATTAATAAATGTTTACTATTTAATTATAATATTTCTAAAGTCGTACGAATTTATTTTATTAATTTGTACAAGTCGATCAACCTATAAGAATAAAATAATACGTGATTATCTAATTGTCCCATTAGCTAAACTTTTGTAATCGTAATGATTCGAAATATTAATATGTTGCTATTTAATTGTCCTTTATTAATTAACAACATATTTTACTTGAAAGTCATTTTCTTTAATTAAAATTTCTACTTGCTTAATTTATAAAATTCTAATACTTAATTTAAATCATATAATTACTTACTAAATATTTTAAAAATCTAACTACTTAATTTATTAATTAATTAAAATCCTAATTAATCTAAATGTGTTAAACTATTTTAATTTCGTTTCTCTTTTAAATTCGATTTGGGTCAAGTCTATTATTAACACATTAAAATACTATATTACGAGACAATTTAATCATAACCGGCACTAAGTAGATAAGATAAATTATATTATCATTACAATATACTAGTTATACTTAATTAAGTTTCTTTCATGTTAATTACACATTGTCATGCTATCCACGTTTTATTTTATTTTATTTTTATTTATGGTATGCTTAACTAAGTAGTCCCATAAGCTTTTTAATTAAGCTTACATATTGAATAGGATTTGGGCATCATATACTCCTTTTTACTTAAATTCGTTTCTTTGATTGAGTCCGAAAATCCCACTCAAATCATACATCCCTTTTTATTTAATTAAATGGCATGGCAACAATTGGAAGGCCCAAATTTTAATTAATTCTCTAAGTAACGCAAGTTCAACAGAGAAAAACACAGAAGCACAACAGGGATAGCAAGCCCAACAAGGCAAGGCAAGGCAAACACCCCAAATCAAAATCAGGCAACAGCAACAAAAGGGGGTTGTACCAGCAACAGAACCAATTCAAAACCCCACAAGGCACGATGGCCACAAGTCACAGGAGAAAGGCTCAAGGCCGCAGGTCAATAAGGCTCACAGCCAGCCATAGCAAAACAGACCCGAAGGTCACAGGTCAAGGGAAATGGCACGAAGGCCACAGATCAAGCATCAGCCACAAGCCACAAGGCAAACAAGACCAAATCAAGAGTTTTCAGGGTTACCGGTTAGAGCAAAATCACAAGAGGGCAATATCTAGGTCGGTTCCGAGAGATCCCTTCGGCCGTCTAATTTAATCCAGCAACCAGCAACAAGCCGCAAGCAACACCGCAACGAACCCGAGAGAGATACTAGGGTTTCGGTTTGTAAGTCAAGGCAAAAGAGAGAGAGAGGGTGAGGAGGCAGTAAGAACGGAGAGAGTAGAGAGCAACAGAGAGAGAGTGATAGCGGAGAGAAGAGAGTGAAATAGAGAGATTGAGAGAGTGGAGAGGAGATCAATAGCAGGGGTGAGATTTTAACAGAGGCAGAGGGATAGAGGGAGCCGCGAGAGATTTCAAAGAGAGGAGAGGGGGCAGCCTCTGTCGCCAACAGGAGAGAAAAACAAAGAAAGGAGATGAGGTGTCTCGGAGAGAAGGCGGATCCGAAGAAAATCAAAAATCTCTTTTGTTTTGTTTGAGGGCTCCGCTTTGCGATCCGTGCAGGTTCAATCGAATGGTTGAGATTTTTCCAAGGAATTGAATCTCAATATTTTGATATATCTCAGGGATGCGAATGAAATTTTGATCCGAAGAAGAGACAATAAATCGATTTAAGACTCACAAATTTTAATTTAATTTGCTACAATTTTATTTGCTTAGTCAATTATAAAATTTCCTAAGTTCAAAAATCAATTAAAAATTCTTTATTTAGATTAACTAATAATTTAAATTTTTAAATCTCGTTGCGAAACCTTAATTAATGCTAATTGACAATTTTTAGTTTACGGACTATAACAGTTAACACTATTCTTTATTGGTTACGGCTATTCACTATTTCACATATACAATCCAAACAATATTTTTACTAATCCAAATAACACCATTTTCACAATAATCTGAAAATTACTATTTTTTCTCTATTCTCATTTACTATTTTAAAATTTCACTATTCTAGCTATTCTAACTCTCATCCAAACATAGTATACAAAAGTGATTGGTACCGATCAATATCAAGTTCACTTTGGCACATTCAGAGGGAGGCCCTGCTAAGCCCGCATAAGCTGGCAAATTGGGCAAGAACAAATGCACAGAGGGGAGGAGGGGCAAATGTCATCGAAACAGCCACCAAATTCCAAATTCCACATACCATCCAACCAGAATACTTCACATTCCAGTCTTTTTAGCACTAGGCACTACCCATATCGGGGTCCTCTATATTTTTGTAGCCTTCTTAGCCGGGCTGCAAGGGTGGTTCTTCTGTTTTACTACCTAAGCTAGGCTGTAGCTACTTTTTCTTAAAAACAATGTTTTCTTTTCCAACAATTTAGGCAGTACAACTATGTGTAACCGTATTTTACATTTCAATGAATTCATATCTACGGGTTTCTCATCAAAATAGAAAAAGAAAAGCAAGTGAACAAAGCACTAGTATAGTGCTATTGAATCCCGGTATCAAGTTCGAGTTCAAACCCGACAAAGAAAAAAAGAGAAATGGATTGTCATCCAAATCAATTCATCCAATTCAATTCGCATTATCAAGGGCCCTGCACTAGGCCAGGCATGCACGAAGGCATCGATTGAATCGCATCAGTCAGCGAGAGAGCGTATGTTTTTCTTCTTTTTTTCTCTTTTTTTTTTATACTTTTATTTTCTCTTCTCTTTTTTTTTCCGTTTTAGTTGTTTCTCTGTTTTCCTTTTCTTGTTTCTTATTTTTTTTACTTTCTTTTACGGGAGAGAGAAGACCTAATTAAGACGGAGATTAAAGTGGGGTGGTCACCCAGCATAGGTATTGAAGGAATAGGTTCTAGGTTCTGTTTGTAACTAACTAGCTTTGCTGTTATATGTGTTGACTGTAATATGTGTTAACTGTAACTAACTGTGATTAGCTCTACAGTCAAATCCTATATATTTTTTAAATAGGCATAAGCCCGTTTCATTAATCATGAAACCATAATTACAAAGTCATCCATAACAAAAGAGAGACACCTTTTTTGTGTGCCAGTTAGTCTGCATAGCAGAACTCAAAAGAACTAGACAGAAGCAACATAATATGCCGATTAACCAAGCTATATACCAAGCTTGTGAAGTTTCTAATAACCAAAAATATACTAAGGTAGCAATTACTAATCCGCATAGTAAAGGGCTAATGATATCTACTAAGTACAAAAATTGGAATTTTGTTGTCTTCATAGTGAGTTGGGCGGCACTGGTGGTTGATACACCACCATTTCCAGAGGCTCCAGAGGCATGTACTGAGCAATAGGTATGGCATCTTCAATTATCGGCATCCAGTCAGTAATCTCTTGTTGCACCTGTGTTGCGACATTTCCTGCCCAATAGCCAAGCAAAGATTTAATGAGGAAAATGATAGTGCGGGCTGATTTAATTGGGCAGTTATTAAAACAGTTATCATTTCTATGCCTCTACACTATCCAGCAAACAGAACTTAGGACTACTAAGAACCCTATTTTCTTAATTGGTGGTAATTTCATAGCAAAATCCAAGATATCCCAAAAAGTCTGCCATTGATGCATAAACTCTTGACTTTTTCCTAGCCAAAACCAAACCTTTTGAATCAATGAACAGGTAAGGAATAGATGGGTGATGGTTTCATTTTCTGTACAAAATTGACAGGTTTGGTTTCCAGTCCAGCCACGTACTGACAAGTTATCTTTTGTTAGAATGGAGTTGTGAGTGACCAGCCACATAAACACACGTATTTTCGGTGGGACAGGTAAGGTCCACCAAATCAGTTCTGGTACGATAGGTAGAACCCCTCTAAAATTCAGAAATTTATATAATGAGTGGGTAGTAAACTTCCATGTATGGTCCCATCGCCAAGCTAGATGGTCCTGAGGTGAGGTAAAAGAAATGGAACTGATGATGTATAAAATTTCAGTCCAATCAAGCAAATCAAACCCTTCCAGTGGTCGTCTAAATTGTACTCTCAACCCTTGAGAATCAATAACTTCGCTAAGGAGAATATGTTTATTACTACATTTACGATAGATTACAGGATAGCTAGTAGCTAATGAACACTCTTTATACCATATATCAGTCCAAAACCTACACTGTGAGTTACTCCCTAGTACATACTGGACACTAACCTCTCCAATATTTTCTAAATTAGAAATACTCTTCCAGAATGGAGAGGCAGGGGTGTGGTGTTCTAGGTATTTATATATGATAATGTTTTTCCAAGTGGCCTGATATTCATTATTTTTAAATCTCCACCACCATTTTAATAATAATGCTATATTCATTTCTTTAAGATCTAAGACACCCATCCCCCCAAATTGTTTGGCCAAGCATACAGTTTCCCAACTAACTAAAGCATATTTTCTTTTCTTTTATGTTTCTTGCCATAAGAACCGTCTTTTAATTTTATCTATTTGATGAATAACAGTAATTGGAATTTTATATAGATGAGATGTATTCCATTACCAGTAACATGAATGAATAAAATCATTTTCACATTTTCCTCATCTCTGTCATTCCTCTATCTTCTCTTTCTCTCTTAACATGTTTTAATAGTCCGCGTGGCCTTAGTGCCACGTTGGTCATTCATTTTATTATTTAAATCTTAAGTTTGAATTTTCATATATTTGACCTCAAACTTGTCAAACTTTATAAATCAGTCCAAAAACTTAAAAAGAATATTATTAATATTATCAAGTATATTAATTTTTCATTATTACATCCATCTCGTATCAATTCTAAATTTCAAATATTTGTTTTGAATATCTTATTATATATACATTATCTCAGTTAAATAGATTTTCAAATAATCTATTTATCATATTTAACTTCAGTTTCACTTAATTATTTTGCTTGTTTGTTCAGAAAAATACCATATGTTCATTAAACGTTACCCATTTAATTAAAAGACACATTCAAACAATTTTGTATATTACTTTCAGTTATTAATTTCATATATGTATTTTGTATAGTGTTACATAAATTTTTAATATTATATTAAGTTAGAGTATAAATTTATATAAATATATTTTTATACAAAATGATTTTATCATAAATTATTCTTTATTGATTGAACAGGTGAAAAAATAAGAAGAAAAATAACATTTAAATTGTCGCAAAAAATTATGACGATAATGATGATGATGTTGCTGCTGCTTCATCTAGTGCTAATTATACAGATACTGTATCTGGGAACATCAGGATCTGTTATTGTATATTTGTATCCTAATGTGAGCAAATTTCCTCATTTGTGTTCTTGCCAAATGTGCTTAATTGATCTTTAATTAAGTCCCAATTCAGCCGAAATGAACATTTGAGTCGTACAAACAACATGACTAGTAAGTAGTAACAAATAAAGTTAGGCCCACAAAATAATAATAAAAAGTTCGTCCCTGTTGCTCATTTACAAGAAACCTTACTATTTTTGTGTGAGATATATCAAGAATATGCAAACGCCAAATGGCAGCTCATGTATTGCCGAGTTGGCAAGAAAGATATCAAGCAAATAAAATAATGGCACATTAACGTAATAAGAGACACAGGCCACGAGAGGCAAGAGCAGAAGATTTTTTTATTATAGAAAATATTATAAAATAATAAAGGAAAAGAGAAAGAGTACTTTAGAATTTCCATGTAAAATTTCTCACCTCGAAATTTTGGACTGAATTTTTTTTTACTGATCCAAAAGGTTATTTTTTCCTTTTTTCCGATTTTCTTGAACTCTCTGTAGCAACTTAATTCAGACTCCAAACTTATTATTTCTTCACAAAATGGAGGTCACAAGGACAAGGAAAGGATCCAAGGTAACCGGAAAAAAAAAAAGTTTTTGGATCACTGAATTTTTTACCAATTCATTTATGCATGAAAATTTCAAAGTACTCCTTCTCTTTTCCTCTATTATATTATATAATATTTTCTAAAAATAAAAAATTCTGACAAGAGCACATGCCCTGCTTGTACTTTATCAAAAAGTATAGTACAACCAAGATGACCTACTGGCTCAGCTTACAGCTTTTTAAAGGAAGCGATCAACATGATTACATGCATTTTCCTTCCAGTATTATCTGTTTTATAGCAAATCAACTTAAGTTTAAAAATTTTGAAAGCAAATCAAGTTTGGTGATAGATAGGGCCCCATTAAACACTAAAATGTTGCGTCTCAGTCATTGCTTGCGCTTCATCCTGTCTCCTATATATCAAGACATCCACCAAACTAAAAAGATCACCATGTGACTTGGGAGGAATTCCAAAACTGCAAAATAAAAATGCGGTTATGATTTTGAAATGGTGAAACCGTGAATTAAATTCACGGTTTTAAGTTTTTTTATTATTTTTTTAATTAAACAGAAATGTTTATAATTTATTTATTTTGTATAGAAATATTAGAAATATTTTATATATTTTTTTGAAAATAGATGGAATACTATATAATTTGATTTATTAGAAAGATTGTGATAAATAACCCGGATCAATATTTTTCAGGCTGGATTTTTTGGGGCTGTCAGAAAAATTAAAATATTTCTTTGTGTGTTATTGGAAAAAAATAAAAATATTTTGAATTTGAGTTATTGATCCCGGTTCACAACTCACTTCTACGTAAATATAGAAAATATTTGATCCTTCTATTTTTGAAAAAACAAAAAAATTCTCACAATTTCTAACAAAATTTTGTTTGAAAATTTTTTTTTTGACAACTTTGTTTTAATTTTTTTTTTTGCAATTTGTCAAAATAAAATTGTCGAGTAATCATCCACTTTGCCATTTTCAATTTAAAATATTTAGCTATTTATAAGAAAATATATGCTTAAAATCAATATAATGTCGACAATAATTAACTTCATTTAGAAACAATATTAGTTATTTTTTACTTCATCGGTTTAAAATAGTAAATAAATATGAAATAATTAATATTTTTGAATGCTTTGACTTCTAATTTTTATTACCAATACGAATTCAAAGAATTTATTCAAGTTTTAATCCAAATTACATATCAGAATTTGAGAGGGGACAAAAAAAATTTCAAGGAGTCCGGAACTATAGAAATCTCTATAAAGTTCAACATCTGGAGGGGTGAGGGGGGCAGGACAAATATCCACTGTAAAAAGTCTAAACTGTTGAATTAAACCACTCAATGTGAATATATATAATTATTTTTTTTTAATTATTACTGTTTTATTGAAGGAAGAGGTCCAGATGTCCAGTAGTAAAATTCATTTTTTTTTCTAAGATGACAGTAAAAAATCAATTTCAGTGTTCGGGTATTAAAACTGTAAAACTATCAACCCACTGTTAGTCCACTGCCCACCGCATCCATTTGTCACTTTTGCACTTTGTCAGCTTTGTTTCTCTTCACAAGAATTGTCTCCCTGCTAGAAAGGACGAGTGCGAGGTTCCTTTAATGTTGTTGCGGGAATTTTGGAGGAACTGAAGTGTGGAGACTCTAATAATTTTTTTTTAAAAGAGGCTATAAGCCCATTTGATTTGACTGAAATAGTTAAGTTACATCATCAACTGTCCTAAGTATCACAGAACTAACCTACTGCAGTTCTAATCAAGTTAAGAGTGCAACCAAACAACTATGTAAAAGAGAATACATCAACCACAGTTTAGAGCAAGCTAAAGTCCAAAAGTAAGCTAGATTTGCTAATCTTAAGCCACTAAGTATAGGGCTGAGGCTAACTATATCTATATGACAAAATTTGAAGTTAGTCTTCATAGGTCACCTTGGTAGCTCGGTAGCCACCTCTGCAGTCTCTCCAGGTGGCTAGTAAATAACAATCTCCATTGGCATGTAATGGTCAAGAGGAATTGTATCTTCCAAAATAGGGAGCCACTCTCCAACAACATTCTTCATTATCTTACTCATATTATCTGCCCAATAAAGACATAAGGATTTAATAAGCATGATCAAAGATCTAGCAGATTTAATACTACAGTGATTAAAAATAATTTCATTTCTAATGTTTCCATAGACACCAGCTAACAACACTAAGAATAATCTAGAAACCTATTTTATCATAAGATGAAAGAGAAAATGCAAAATTAACCATATCATTCCAATTGATCCAATGATGCATAACCATTTGACTTTTACCTAACCAAAACCAAATTTGTACAATGTAAGAATAAATGATCAATGGTTTCAATTTTATGACAAAATTGACAAGTTTGATCCCCAATCCATTCTTTGGTTGTAAGATTATCCTTAGTTAGAATTGAATTATGAGAGACCAACCACATGAAAAACTCTAATCTTAGGTGGTACTAGTAAATTCCACCAAACCATTGCTCTTTAGGTTTGATTCCTCCAAAATTAAGGATTTTATAAATAGAGTGAGTTGAAAACTTCCTTGATACCTCCCATCTCTATTCAATTTTGTCATGAGAAATAGTAAAAGATGTGGAGTTGATAATATGCAGAAGATCTATCCATTCTTGATAATCTATCCCTACCAGTGTAACCCTAAATTTCAAGGCCTGTCCCTGAGAATTTATCACATCTGCTAATAGTATTTTTTTATTGGTACATTTAGTAAACAAGGTGTAGTACCTGGTAGCTAGTGAAAAGTTCTGGTACCATTGGTCTGTCCAAAACCTAATCACCTATAAAACTAATTTTAAGTAAGGAAGCCCAGAAAGGTGAATGTGAAGCTGTATTATTTATCACATACTTATGAGTTATAATTGTTTTCCAAGGACTACAATAATTATTATTTTTTAACTTCTATCACCATTTAAGCAAAATGGAGATGTTCATTAACCTAAGATCTAAAATACCCAAACCTCCAAATTGTTTAGCAAAATTAGAAGTATACCAGCCCATAAAAATATATTTTTTCTTTTAAGAATTACCTTGCCATAAGAACATCTCCCTTAGAACATGTAATGTGTTATTTGAGATATCTGCTGTCAACATCTAATGCATATTTAAAAATTGGTCAAAAGACTAAATAATGCAATATTTAAAAATTACATCATTTTCTATATGAATATTTAAAAATGACATCATTTCTTGAAATTTTTTTTTTAAGTTAGAAGGCTAAGTGCAATATTTAACCGATTGCGTTACTTAATAAAAAAGTTTTTTCTGACTATTAAGTAAAATGAACACGTACGTGTCCTTTTTATTTTTTTTATTTAAAAAAAGTGCACGGTGTTTTATATGAATTAATGGCGCTTGGCATGTTCTTATATCTGTTTATTAATTCTTTCGAATTTTATTAACGGTCAAAATACAAAATATTAGAGCCCAAATCGCTGTTCGAAATCAAAACGAAAAACCTTGTTGTTTAAATAAAATTATCATTTGGAGGCATACATGTCATAAATAAAAAAAAGAACGATTGTCCGGTTCAGAATTTAGGCAATTAACTTGCAACTGGTCATAAAATTTATAAGAAAAATATCGAGTGCCTCTTGTTTTGGGAAATAGATCTGCTATTATTTCGAAGGAATAACATGAACCTGTTATTCCGATCCAAACTATTAATTTTTGTTGAAATTCGCGCATAAAAAACTTCTTTTTTTGAAATTTGTGCATGAAAAAATTTGAACAGAATTAAAACAGCAGGTTCCTGTTAGTCTTTGGAATAACAGCAGTTTTTTTTTTACCTTGTTTTGCCTCCAGGTACTCCTACCACCTATTCTGGGTGCAGTCTAATAATGTGTGGGAACCCACTGTCAATAATAGACATACAGACACGACACATACTGAAAACGAGGGGCATATTTCTAGCTAACATAAAATTACTTGTGGCAGCCACTGCCAAGGCATTTCAAAAATAATATTTCTAGGTAACGTTGAGCATTGAAAACTAGATTTTGCTACTGCTGGGGCTTGACATGATCCGGGCTATATCACCCAGGAAGCTTGGGCACCTGGCCCAATACCAGTCAATAGCTCTAGGCCCAAGTTTGAAAATCTAGCCCGATTGGACTTGTAGGCCGACTACATTTCTCTATTATGCTGCCTGTCTTAAGGAAATTTTGAATTTTGCGCAAGTTTCACATTAGGTAATTAGGTTAATAAAAAGGTTTTAAAGGAATTTTAGAATGTTCAACATTTTGAATTGTCAATAAATTTCGAACTATGTTTCAATGCTTAAAAATTAGATCTACAAAAAAAACAAATATTACATTCATTTGGAACATTTTGCATTGAAATTTATTGAAAAACCGTCCTTTGAACCATAGCTAGTGTCAATTTTCAGCCCAATCGAAATTTTCTTATGGTTAAATGGGTTAGATATGGAAAATTAATTATGAATTAAAATTGATCTGTATAAATAATTAAAAATAATTAATAAACAAGTGACGAAGTTATTTGGGTCAGGTCAGGTCAACTCGTGACCCATTTGGGTCGTGTCCAGTTGGAATAATTTAACTTACCTTTAGAAATTTAGCTTACCAGACAAAATTGCATGAAATCCAAGATAAAAGTTCAATACAATAAGACTAATTTACATTATAGTAAATTTTAAGAACTAATTTTTTGATCTAGTAATAGGTTAGGTAATGTTGTTAGTATGGGAGGTCGTAGGTTCGAAACTCGGTTAATTTTTTTTTATATTTAAATTTGAGAGATTTGCGTTTCATTTTTATCTAAAAAGAATTAGATAAAAATTATAATAAGTATGTAAAAACAATGATAATATATATCAATGTTGCCGAAATATTTCTCATGAAACTGCTACGTGTGACATCGAAAACTAAAATATATGTAATTTCTAGTACTTAATTAGTACTTACTCAAATATGCCTGATTATTATTTTATTTTCTATTCAAATTTTGTAAATAACCTTTTATTTTTGTTATTAATATAATTGTTAGCGGCAGTCTTTGTCGCCGACCATAAAAAAATACTTGTTATTTTTCTCATAAATACAGAGTAGTCTTCGGAGAGAGTTTGACAAGGAATGAGCAATATAGCGTTTATACAGATAACCGAAAAACGGAAATAGAAAAGACGGATTTTTTATTTTTATAAACCATAAATAAAAAACAGAATTTTGGAGAATCAACTTGATTGGTTGGTTTTTACAAAAATCATAAGTATCAAATAAGCTATTTGGCACCAGCCATTTGCTTTTTTTTGGTATCAAATAATCTATTTCGGCACCAAAATGTCATCCATATTTTGTGTTATAGTTCATGTTGAAAATTTGTGAAACTTTTCGGTACCAAATAGACTTTTCAGTTATGGAAAAATAAATAGTTGGTGCCAAATAGCCTATTCGGTACTTGTATTTTTCTAAGAAACCAACCAACCAAGTTAATTTCTAAAATCCGTTTTTCTATTTGGTTTATAAAAAAAATGCAGAAAAGACATGCAGGATTGTGAGAACCCCATTCCAATATATGTTAGTAAAGGTTTTGGTTAAGAAAAATAATATTTACGAAATATTTATTATAGCGTCTGTAGTCCAACGGTTAGGATAATTGCCTTCCAAGCAATAGACCCGGGTTCGACTCCCGGCAGACGCATTAATCAAAATTTATTTTATTATTAAATTATTCCGTTCCATCCGCTTCCTGCAGCTGTTTTTTTCTTACTAGATATTGCCTAGGAAAGCACCATGATTTGCAGCCTGTCATCGGGTCTTCAAGGGGTGAAAACGGAGCGGATAATGCTAATATCAAATCCGTATTCGTCTTTCAGTGAGCGGATACGAATACGTATATGGATAGTAAACGGATGTCAAAATCTAAAACCAAATCCGCCTTAAACTGATACGGATACGGAGCGGATAATAAACGAATACCGATTCGAATACGAATACGAAACGAATAATTAACGATAATTGAGTCAGATAAACTTTAACATACGTGTACCAATTAAAAATCAAGAAAATATAAATATACATCTAACAGTTTTAACAGATTTATCTACACAACCCGGTATAATGAAAATATATGAGAAATATCCTATCACCATATAAAACAACAATATCACACATAGCTAAAGTAAGAATAATATTTTTAACAATTTTTAGTGTTGCTTATGAAAATATCCCAAAATTCAAATAAATTGAATTTCCTCTGACACACCTGACCTGCTTTATTATTTTGAACGAGAATTTTCTATTCGAAATTTATGAATATGGGCTTCGTGAGAAAGAATACGAGAGATCTTGCACTCATCTATTCGGTTGTTTGTAGTAGAATAGCCCAGGCCTATAGACAGTGACTACTTTAGAAGAACAAGTAACTTTCTCTTGGAGCCACGTGCATGCCTCTTTCCATCCGGAAAAGAAGAAGTCGGTTCGCCAAAAAAATATTATCCCACAACCAAAACTGAAATGAAGACGAGATAGATATAAGGCACCTTCCATCGGAAGCATTAAAGACGTTGGATCTGAAACTGGAAACAACAGTATCAAATTCGGATCCGGATATATGCGGATATCCGCTTTCTTTATACCTTTAAGAAACTATCCGTATCCGGGTTATATTTCCCTATACAAAAAATATCCAACTATCCGTATCCGGGTTATATTTCCCTATACAAAAAATATCCAGATCCGTATCCAGAACTATCCGCTCCGTTTAAATTCAGATACGGATAATAACCGGATTCGAAGCGGATATCCGTCGGATAATCCGGATCCGTTTACACCCCTAGTACTCTTCATTTAAGGCCATGGAGCTAAAAAAAAAGCATTCAAACCTTGACATTGACAATATAAAACTACTAGAGGTGAGCCTTGCTTTGCTTCGGCGGCAATTGTCGAGAGGGCAGAAAAAATGTAGAAAGTTTGTCTGAGAAGATTGTGTATATAAGAACACATAATACATTACACAGGTAAATGACCAACTATATATAAAGTTGTACTAATGATAAACATACATGACATGAACAAAACTGTACAGCTGCAAGTAATACATTGCTCGTCTTTGAGTGGTAAATATTGCCTATCAATTGTGTTTGAGAAGGGATAAGTGCTATGTGATAGCATGTTATCTCTTTGTTAAGTTACTACCAAACACAATTTTGTGGTACACTGTTTTGTCCAAATAGTACTGTGTTCTCTTTACCGAGACACTAAACTAAACAAAATGTTATTCACAATGAACAAAATGTGTTAATGTTTTTACGTGGAGAGGATACAATTACTCTTTCTCATCTTTTGCCTTGCTATCTTCACCGCTGTAAAATTAAGAAATGTGTTAGTTTGTTTTATAACAATATACATAAATATAAATGTGCATGTGAAAGAAAGAAGAGTGAGAGACATTTATTTATCTAATATTGTGAGCTTTAGAATAGATTCAAACTTAGTTTAACATTGTGGTAATGTAGAAGTGTGTTTGGTAATGGCTTGGTTTTTGTTTTGGCAAGTACTTCAATGTTTATGAATTCCAACATTATTGGTTGTACAATATCTATCAAAATATTGCAATTGATGGATCATGATGTGTTGCCGACGATGATGGAATTCTCTCACTCTTGAAAGCCTACCGTCATGTTTAGAGACATGCATACTAAACAGAAGTTGTTGAATTCAGGCCAAGTAAAAGTAGATTGTGTAAAAAAACAGTTAGGATGGAGAATACTATGTGTTAATTGGGCTGAAATTTTATAAAGCAAAAACAGGGCTCGAGGTACACTTGAAACTGAAAATTTGTAACCAAGATTGGACGGGCCCTGCTGTCCTATTATTTGTCCGTTTTGACTTAAAATGTTGTATTATATTATTATAGGAACGTTATTATATGGCCTTGTTCGCGGCATTTACATGAGGTGATTTCTAATTGAAAAGGCAAACAACTCATCACATAACGAAAAACAGAGATATAGAACCCAAAATTACAGGAAAAAAGTGGAGGACAAATTAGTTTATATCTCACTGCCATTGACAAAAATCAGTGAAATGCTAAGTCAATTGAGACAAGCAGTACCATAGTGTACAGGCGCGAGACCAGTGAAAGCTTAGCTGGCGACTAAAGTTGCACTGAACAGACAAAGGAGCATAAATTCAGTTTATAAGTTACAATTTTTAGACTAATGACAATAGAAGACAAGTGGTATGATACCTCCTCTTCGAAATCTGGAGGAGAGTGATGGCTATGGTGGTGATATGCTCTGGCATAGTGGATCCTACCAGGTGGTGTAAGAACAGGCCTAAAGAAGTGTGAATCAAGGGGTGAATCCATGCAAGCTGATATCTGCTCTTGCACTGTCATTCTTCTTGAAATACATGACCTCTGAAACAAAGAACTACTAGTGTCAGAGTGTTTTACTATGTTTCTGAAATACATAAACATAAAAAGATAATAGACAATCTGCAATTAAATGAAGCAAAGAAAGAATATATGTAAAGAAATATAAGCTGCAACAGAAAAAGAAAGAATGTATTAACTACGTGAAACCAAATGCATATAAATGAAGTAATAGACAATCTGCAATTAAAAGCATATTCATTTTTTCTATTTATACAAAAAATAGAAATAGAAATTTGATGAAATGAACTCACTGTAAAGCATGCTCTCTACTTTTTATTGATCCCGATGAAGTCGATTTCTTGCAAATTTTGTTTACACGGTTTGCAATTTTGGATTTGATATTACATCTCCAACGCTACCCTTTTTTATTTAAGACTAGCCTAAATTACAAACCTCAGACTGATTAAGCAAAGAAGAAAATAAGTTATAATAATAAAATGAAGGTACAAAAGGCAAACTTTTTAGTTATGACCACAATGTCTATGTGCTGACCGGTTTCAGACTTTGGGTTGGGTACGTAGAATCCGACAAAGCATTTCTTTCCATGCAACTTTTGCAATATGTACAAATTGACATAAGGATTTGTAGTGTTAGGATCAGATATCCCCAATAAAGGAATAATTAATTAGTAGTACTCTTTAGGGATTAGACAGATGTTTTTTAGTCCCAATCTAAGAGACTTTTGTACCAATACAGGATACAACTTCACCAATGAGAACAACAACCAATTTTCAAGCAACAAAAGCAAGGATGTCAATATATGAGTTAAAAAAGGAAGGAGAATCAGGAAATATAACCTTAGACTGGCAGCACGAAGATCACAGCAAAGGAATGTGCAAAAGAAGATCGCTGATGGAGAAAGAAATTGAGCCTGCAGGTTCCCATTGTTGGGTGAGAGAGGCAGAGACAGCTAGGGTAGCGCCAGTGAAAGGTTACGATTGTGTTTTGAGAGCGGACCGGTGAGGGGAAGATCGGAGAGTGAAGTGAAAATTGCCAAGAATTATTTTTTCACTCTCGGAGGAAGAGGGCGGCTGGGTTTTTAGGTGAGGGATTTATTTTGTTTTAGTTTTTTTTTTAGCGAGAAATGGAGAGAAGAGAGAGACGGAGACAGGAGGTTGCTGGGAGAGGGAGAGATTTTTCTAAGAAGAAGAAGAGGCGATTTTTTTGGAAGACGGTAGAAGTTTGAACAGACGGAAGGCAAAAAAAAATAAAACTGCCAATGGACCCCACTTGTCGGTCATACTGTAGAAAATACTGTAGCAGAGACCTATGAGGGTTATATATATATAATAGATTTGTACCACAATTTCGATTGTAATATAAATATTTTAAATAATACAATTTATATCTGAATGGTCGGTAAGACATTCAATGTAATTATATGTTAAAATAGTTTTGGAAATAAAATTTTACTATCTTATACTATTTCTTCAGATTATTTAATCCTATTAGATATACAACATTTGTTTTTGTTTTGGTCTATCTTTTGACAATAAGGAAATTAGTAGAACTTTGATTTCCTGTAAAAATCTAATATGTAGAATATTGAGTAGTTTAAAACGATCAGACATGAAACAAAAATTATAATCTAGACTAATTATAAAATATAAATGTTTGTACATAGTCTAATTCTGGTTTGATACTTTTCTTAACTTTTGCTTTAATCTAATTTGATATTCTCATTTATTTTTAAATCTCATAACATTAATATAGTAATAACATGTTCTATCCGTTAGGTCTTTTTGATTATTCACATTTAATCCCACAACGTCGAACAAACTAGTTTGAAATCCGAAATAGACAATTTATTATAGATATTAAATAGTTGAATAATTTGACTTCTAGTCGAACAGATTTAGATGCTCGTGAGATGGTTATCACAATTGCATAAAAATCCTATTTTAAATGTATCAAATTTTTAAGTTGAGCTAATTTATCTTATTGTCAATTACGATTTCTTTTCTATTTTCCATACCTAATTCAACGTGACCAATAGCATATGTTAAAAGTTAAAACAAGGGGGAATTTCATGTACATCCCTCCAAAACTTCAAAATTATGTATTGTTTTCCTCCAAAGTTCATAATATCGAATTTGCTCTTCTAAATTTATAAAATTCTCACGTTTACTTATTTTATGGTTTTTTCTATTAAAACAAATTTAAATCTATAAATATCAATTTAACCCTTTAATAAAAAATAAATAAATAATATGTAGTATATTTAAAAAAATGTGAGTGTTCTAATTGGTTGATTACTGAAGGCAAATGAGTTATTTCTCCACTTCGAACGCTTACACAAACATATACATAAATATCACCATGTATGTGTCGAAAGTAGAGAAATGACACATTGATCCTCGAAAACCGACCAATTAGAAGGATGAAATTCAAATAAATATTTTTTTGAAGTAACTTTATCTTTGAGTTCCCCAACAGGTGCATTATGTTATAAGAGAAGACATTAGCATGGTACAACAGCTCGTGGACAACAACATTAGAAAGAAACCGATTGAAGTCACATTGATTGCACACTTCATTATTTGGAGAAGAGAGAACAATGTTAGGGGCGGACCCAGAGTGTTTCGGGGGGTGGGGGGGGGGGGGGGCAGCTGTCCCCCCTGGATTTTGAGTTTTAGTGGAGATTTATTGGTTTCGACCAACTTTGTCTCCCTGGAATTTTTTTTGCCCTCCTCTGGACGTTTAATTTGTAATTCGAGTTAAATTTAGGATTTAAATTGAAATAAATCTGTTGAGTTTTGATTGGTAATTAAAATGATAAGTCAGAGCATCAGAAATTACAAGTCAAAGTATTGGAAAATATAAGTTCAAGCATTGTTTTTTATCGAGTACCCAATTGGTTAATGGATTTAAACCCGATTAGGTATTTAAATCCGATTCAATATTTTTTTGTCCTCCCTGACGAAAATCCTGGATCCACCCCTGAACGATGTGTTATGATGTGTCAGAATATTAAGATAACAAATTAATACACAACATGAACTAACAACATAAGTTTTTGTTCAATGGTCACTGCTGCAATAGTTTAGGAAATATTCCTTTTCTTTTCACTCTTTTAAGGCAACTCTTAGGGATTCAATTTTGAGAATCCAATTATATTTTTGTAACTCCATCTTTTAGTTCAAAACTTGAAACTCTTTCTTATATGATCATCATGTTAGAATTAATTCTCAATTTAATTGGCCTAGATAATGGATGTTAATGTTTGAGAGTTTTTAGTTTCTTAATGTCATCAAATAAATTATTGGAACTCTTAGTGTCATCAATTTGAGAATTTTAATTCTTTTGGTTTTCCAATATTAATAGCACACTAAATTTAATCCGTTCATTTGATATTTGATGGACGTACCAGATTAAAGATAACTACTATAAATATAAATAGGTCCTGTCTCTCTCTATTTAGAGGCTACAGAAATATCATTCCATTTTAAAAGTTTTTGTAACATTAAGAGAAATGACTAAGGGAGAGAAAACGTTTATACATCTAAGTTGAAGTATCATGGCCGCATCTTTCACATTAAGTAATTTTATGTTTATGAGAATTATACTGTTCAAGAATGTTTGATCTATGTTAATGCATAGAAACTTAAATATCAATATATAAATAAGGATTAGATCGTGACTTGTCATCAAAAACTTTATTCTCGAGTTTGTTCAAAATCAGACCAGCTGAAGAGTTCGAACTTAATAAGAATTTACAGAGCAGAATAATTCAAAACGAACAACTTTAAATTCGTGCCAATTCATCATTATACATACTTAAAATTTGAATTATGCCGTAGTACTTGAACTCGATGGAATCCCAGGAAATGCACAATGCAAATATAATAATGCATATGTTGTATAGATCCGAGAAATTTCCAAAAAGTTTCGGGGTTGCCGTTCACGGGAATAACACTGTTTGGACCTTTACATAAAATTGGTGAGATGTTATACAATTCTTGGCCTCTTTTTAACCAGTTGCTGTCCCCATATCGCCGATGTTAATTATTTATTTATTTTTTTGGATTATGCGAAGGGTATTCTTGGTCTCTGACGGGTAATATATGCACATTCTTACAGTCTTACTCCTTTTTTTGTTTTCGTCATACAAGATATTCTTGGAATCGGTGTATGAGCTCTCGTCGGAGAACTTCTCAAGAGACTAAGAGAGTATGTAGAAGTAGAAAATAAAAATAAATGAGTGATGCTTGATAATGTGCATATTAGAGATTGATCTGTGTTATAAGTTTATATTTTAATTTTCAAAATTCAAACAGTAAATATGAATCATTTGTTGTCTCCAACAATACTTAGAGAGAATAAATAAGTCTGTTTAAAATTTAACTCCTACAACTTGTAAATATCGGTCGGATAGCAAGTACTAAAGTCGTTTCTATATCTAACTAATCTATTTACTGTAAGACCTTAGCAGAATCAAGAACTTGTGATTAAAATAACAAATAAATAATAAAGTGTAATAAAGTAAATAGATAAAGTTAGAGAAAGCGACTAGGGGTGTAAACGGATATGGATATTCGGGCGGATATCCGTTCCAAATCCGCATATAATCCGAATCCGAATTTAAACGGATACGGATATCGCGGATACAGATACAGATAATTATCAATTACCCACAGAAGATGCGGATACGGATACGGATATGGTTTTAAATTTTGATATCCGTTTACTATCTGTATCTGTATCATGTGAGGTTTTAAATTATTTTGTCTTCAAGGGGATTTGAACCCATGTCATTTGAGGTGAAAGTCTAAGCAACCAAGATACAAACCACTACACCACACTATCTTTTGTTACTACTTCTTTATTTTGTTTATTTTGTTCTATATTCGTATTCGAATCCGTATCCGTAAATTATCAGCTCCGTATCGGTTTAAGGTGGATATGATTTTAAATTTTGATATCCGTTTACTATCCGTATCCGTATCCGCTCATTGAAAGGCGGATACGGATTTGGTATTAGCATTATCCGCTCCGAATCCGCTCCGTTTACACCCCTAAAAGTGACACATGAATTGTTAAAGAAGTTATGATTAATTTGTATTTCATTAGATGTCATGGTTACTGTATATGTATTTATCCTCTCACTTTTTCATATGTCATCTGCAGTTATTTTAAATTGTATTTAGAATTAAAAAGATGTTGAGCAACTTGTTTTATTTTTTTTTTGTAAATTCACTAATGAATAAGCCTTTAAGAATATAATTACAAGCATCCATAAGACCATGAAACATAATTACAATTAGCATTGAGGTGGTGTTTGGTTGTGGACTAAAGCTAATGAGGTCTAACTTAGTTATTCCAACTTAAGCCGACATAAATTATTAATATTTGGTTGATGCCTAAAATTATACCTTGACTAAAATTATTCTCTGTTTGATAAAAATTTGGTGGCTTAAGGCATGATTTGATATTACAAATTATTTTATCTTACAAAATTTGTAATATCAATAATAAAACTATTCTTCGTATTTATTTCATTTTGATTGAAAGAAATTATACAATACAATGGGTTATGTACAAACTAATTCTATATCTTAGAAATGCACACTGCATTTAATAAATTCTGTTTAATTAAACTTATATGTGTACCAATTTATTTGTCAAAAATATATTGGGTTGATGAAAAAAAAAATTATTTATTTGTAGTACAATTTCAAAACAATATTTTATTTAATTATTTTCTAGATTGCATATTTTGTTAAATAGAAAGTTATGTCATTTAAAAAAAATGTTGATTCTATAATTGATAAAGTTATAAGTTCCTTTATGCTTAAATAGAACAAAATTAATTGCTTATTATATATTACTTAAAAAGTGATTAAAAATAATAAAAATAATAAAATGTTAGATTTCATACTTAAATAAAATTAAACCACCAAAAGAGATGAGTTAGTTTAGACCAATTTAAATTAGCTTAAAATCAACCTATTCCAACTTAATTCAACTTAATTAAATTAAGTTTGATGAAATAAGTGAGATCTAAAACTCTTGTCTCACTCTTTAATTCACAACCAAACATCTTATAATAATCTCATTGATAGCTTTATAATTTATAAAAGAATATTGACAATGCACGAGTCTGTACTCTGTACCAATATCAATATAGCACCAACCTGAGTGCCTGACCCCACCGACTAGATTCCATCTCCAGTTGCCGCTTTCCGCTGACCGCTATCATTCCCAATTTGGCTTAGTTTACAGTTATTACTCTTCACTCCCGTCCTGTGTCGTCCCTCATTCACTGTTTGCAACCACGCCGCAAAACAAAAAGAAAAACTCTCCGTTCAATCCCCACATCCTCCCCTCTGTACGAATCCATGGAAACCACCACCAACACCATTGAAGAGCTTCTAGAAGTGATCGAGCAAGAAGTTTCAATTGACTTCAAGCTGAATGCCAAGTGCCGTTCTGACCTCCACCTGCGCTCCCTCCATCCCTCTCTCCCCATTTTCTTCAAAATCCAAACCTCCTCTCCTGAAAAATTCCATGTCAACCCCCCGAGCGGATCCCTCCCGCCTCTCTCTGCCATAACACTCCAAGTCATTCTTCGGCCGCAAACGCTGCCTCCATCAACCTTCCCTCGATCATCCACTGACCGCTTTCTCATTCGCTCTGCACTCTCCCCAGCCGATCTCGATCGTCCGATCGTCATCTCATCCTTCCCTTCAATACGGCTCCGTGTTTCTTATGTTGGTCCCTACCTATTACGGCTAGCCACGTTATCTGGTGACTCTGCCTCAGCACGCCTTATCCTTCACCGCCAGCCTTACCTTCTGCCGCTTCTCGATCCATCTAATGAAAACGATAATCATCTACTAGAGCAATCATGGCTGCCCATTCATGCATCAGCGGCAGCTGGAGATTACAACAAATTGGTCCAGTTGATTGAAATGGATGAAATGGGTAAGGGATTACAAGCCAGGGACAGGGATGGTCGTACGGCACTGCATGTGGCGGTATCAAGAGGGCACGTTAGGTGTGTGAAGGCGCTGGTGGGGAGAGGTGCTGAGAAGGATGTGAGAAGTCATGATGGACGTACTGTATTGCACCTTGCAGCTGCGAATGGCGATGCCGAGATGGTGGCTTTGCTAGTTGAGATGGGGGCTGATCCAACGGTGGTCACTGACCGGGGAATGATGCCAGTGGATGCGGCACGGGATAAGGGATACGTAAGTTAATTTGGATTTTCTTATGAATTTGTGTGTGATTAATTTGTGGTCATTCTATTGGAATTTGTGTTGTTAAGTTGCTGTCAATTATATACCTCGGTAAAGTAAATTCACTTGCGAATGAATAATATCAAATAGAAATCGTCCATGTCCTGACAGCGACAAAATTATGAGAATTTTTCCACTGGGGACCGTCAAAAGAATATTAATGGTCCCGACAAACTGATATACTGTCCAACAGCATGGTGCTATTGCTTTGCTTACATGCTGATATTGAATCAATAAATTAGTGTTTGCAAAAGGGCTTAGAAGAAAAATAAAATATATATGTAATAATAAATTAAGTGTCTTGGCATCACTGTACAATGCCATGCATTGGTACCTAAAACACACTACTCCTTTCTCCCCTCCCTAATTCAGAACAATTAAAAAGACTTAAGAAAAAGCATTAAGGTTAACTGTCAAGAAAATTATAACCATTTTAACTGGTTTTAATCATCGTTTATATTGTACTTGCACTATCCTAGATTGAAAAAAAAAAAAAATTGGGGTATCTTGTTTTGCTTCGATCACCAATCAGAATATGTTTTTTTTATGCAGCAAAACGTTGTGGATATTTTGAAACGGTGGGAACTTGTAATGGCAGCCACCAGGCAAGGTGACCTCCGCCGTCTAGAATCCCTTCTGAAAAAACGTGCTGCGATCCAAGGCCGTGACCAATACGGCACAACAGCTCTACATTTAGCGTCCATCAAGGGGCAATGTGACATCATGGCGGTTTTGATCAAGCATGGCATTCACATAAATTGCAAGGACTTAGAGGGACATACGCCGCTCCACCTAGCCGTCGAGGGTGGATGCCTAGAGGCTGTGGAGCTGCTTGTTGGCCTGGGAGCAGATGTCAATGCACAGACAAAACGAGGTGCGACACCACTTGAAATAGCGGTTTACATTAACTATGATGAGATTGCGAGATTTTTACATAGTAGGGGTGCAGTGGCAAGTTCTTCGTTGGGTCTGGTTGCATCTCCTCTTCCACCTCAGCTCCTAGTGTGATTTTTTGTGCAACTGATTTTCAATTTTGAAAATGTCTCAATTGTATAGTTTTCCGTGGATTTTTTTTTTTGGGATTTTCTCATGAGCATCTTCATCTTTATTGATTCAAGAAGCCTAAAAGGCCTATATTTTGTTATTGAATCCATGAGCGAAGTATTCTATATTGGGCCCATTTGTTGCAAATTAGGCAACGAGTTCTATGTTATTTAGGCCCACGAAAATTTCACAAGTATCCTCGCCTACTAAAAAAATGACACGTTTACAACAATTAAATATCAGGAAATCAAATGAAGGTTAATATGGCACTGAATAGGAAAATGACTACGAATGCTGCGCAGATGTTTCTAGCAGATAATTTTTGGGGGATTTTGAAGTTGAGCACAGCACGATATTGATGCACATAGAATTAACGGTCCAAAACACCAAATATTTGTTAAACAAAATTCCAGCGCGAATCGTGATAGAACTCGTAAATAAGTCGTAATGGAATCTCCACAGTGCGGTAGCAAGCATGCTGAAAGACGGAAGAAAGTTCAAAGTTTAACACTCGTCTCGTTTCGTACTTTGTTTTTGACGAGTCATGACAATCATTCCGATTATTTGGCTTAAACAACACTATCTCGATCTATCCAAAGACAATTACCAACTTTCCTTCGTGTTTATAAAATTGACTGTTCTATTTGCAAGCGGAATCAATGTTATTATATTTTTAACATATACGACAATTATTCCAATAAATTAAGGTATAGACAATACATGACTACTGGATTTTTTTTTTCATTTATAACTTGTAACAATTTACAAATAATTTTTTTTTTAACTTCGATCATTTTTTTTAATTTCTTAGCATAATATATTGAAATTATGTATCTAAATGGCTGTACAATATAAGATATTACAATGAGTGAGGCTAAGCTACTTTGTATGTACTATAGACCAATATCTCTATTTTCAAAATTCAAATAGTTGATTGAACCGGACAACATGATCTCTATATGAAAATGTACTTATAGATCAAATTTTATATTTTGTAGATATTTTTTTCTACATATCTAAAAAAATTCTATTTCTTTTTTTGTAAAGTTTGATCTGCAAGTACATTTTTATAAGAAAATCATGTTGAACGGTTCAGATCGAATGTTCACACTTTAAAATTAAATATATTGTTTCATAGCACGGACCAATATACACTATGCATATTACTAGTCCCGCTCAATTATAATATAATTATAAAAAACATCAAGAATAAGGACAAACGAACATTGGTGTGGAAGGTTGTTAATTGGATTTTTTGATTGGGAAAGGTCAATTGTTATAACTTGTGGATGTAGGAGAAAATTTCAAAATAATATGAAGGAAGTTGTTGACCCGACTTAAAAGTTTGGAGATAGCACTCCGTTATAAAATTTTGTCCTTCCAAAGTTTGGATACTAATTATAGTATATATCAAAACTAATTTAGTTCCCACATGTTAGCGGTGATGAAAAATGAAAACAGAGAAAGCATTATTTAAGTTTTCATCCAAAACGGACCCCTTCAACATCCAAAATGAACACATATTTCTTTTAGGATTTTCATGGAAACAAAACACCTTGAAATTATTGACGGTATAAGCAAGTTTATCCCGGGATTATCCCCGGTTCAGATCGCCTGACTTTTTGAAGTGATCATTGCACATGCAGAAAAAACGTACGGGTACGAGCATACAAGTTGAAAAGGTTACAGCTCCTTCGATAATATCCAACCAACCTGTTCAAAGTGGAAGAATTTCTGGACTCTACTGTTGCCACTTTCAATTATGCATAACTATGCGTAACTATATAGTAATTTTTCATGTATCATTATGTATTATTCAAAAATACAATATATCACGATAAAATAACTGATCACTGGCAGTTCCTATATCGTAAAAAGTTAGACCAGATAGCTGCCTCAGAAAATTATGTTTGGGGATTTTAATAACACAATCAGTTCAGTTTTACCTACTTCCACCCTATGGTTTGAGATACGTTTTCTTGTTTCTTCGTTTTTAATTGATCCGTATATTGGTGTTGCAACTTCTTAAAAGAGGGATTGTCAAGTTCTATACCGGCCATCTGGTATGAACCGATATTCAACTAAGTGGATCAGTTCAGAAGTTTGGAGTTTACATGTATCCTTAAGAAATTGATATTTGTAGTCAACATGAAAAAGGTTTTCAGCATTGAATTTATTAAATATAACTTTTGCTTTATATATTGGTTTTATTAAACATAACTTTTGTTCAGAAGGTTTTCAGAAATCGTCCCCCAGTCTGCACTCCTCTGCGTTGAGGAAGAATGCCTCGATGTGGGCCCTCTGTAGTCATGCCTTGTATCCTGCTAGTTGGTGACAAATAGTACTTGTAATTACCTATTCTATATTGTATCACATAGTACTGGTATAAATTGGTCATGTTACGGATATGATGCCCGTTCTCATATCTTTTAGTACTTTGCTGTTTACCAACATCAAAGTAGCAGCTTTGAGATTTACCAGTTCCTCACTGTGTAGGATGTAAGAGTAGTTTGCTTTGTACAATACAATAATGTTATCCTGCACTGTGCCAGGCTTGTAATTTTAAACTGGTAAATGAAATTGCCTAAGGACTTCCAACACAAAAAGAAAAAACCAAAACAAAATATATGACTAGTGATAATGTACTATCATGCGAGATACACCGTTTGGTTGTGTTTAAATGGACGAGAAATTCTACTGTTAGTTTCAATCTGTGACTTTGAAAATTCCTCTAAAATATCTACTGTTAGTTTTATATATTTTTCTCTTCCCCTTGTTCAGAGCTGAAATGAGATGCCTCCTACCAAAAACCTTGCTTGATATGGATTTTTTCAGTACCAGTGATCTGTACTAGTACAATATGTGCTACTGATATCATCCGAAAATCTTGCATGGTATAAATCTATTTTTACTTTTTAGGACCTTTTAATCCAGCGAAGAGCATAGACAAATGGAGGCATGCTACAAACATCATCCGAAATTTCTCCAATAATAAGTAGTGTTATTTTAGATTTTTTCATGTTTGCTTTGATTTGTATGAAATGTTATGTTTGGTAGAAAACATTTATGTTATTTATTGGCAATTTATTTTTGTTTGATCCTAAAAAGTCAAGGATTTAATTATCCAAGATAAGGATGTCATTCAATTACAAAACTGGTTGATTAAATGTCAAACATACTTTAATTTGACTCAACATCACAAAATAGGAAATGAAAATCATTAAATCAAGTTCATGATTAAAATCTACCCAAATAATCATGAATTTTAATGAGAAGCACATTTCCTAACTCAAAATGATTGAGGATATATCAAAATTGCAAAATTGAAGGGTTCTGATTGGAGCCAGGTGGCGCTGGGTACCTATAACAATTACCCTTGATTAATTTGGGTACAATTGGGGTGCGCAAACAAAGTCTAAGGGGGGGGAAGGGACCCACTTGTCAGCCTCTCAGAACTATTTTCGCTACTACCCAAAGGTAAGTGAACCTGGCACACTAAGTTTAAACTTATACACCGGATTGTTAGTGCAGTGGCTTACGTTGCACCAAAACCACACAGAGGCAACAGAATGCCACTGGATTTAAATCCAGCGCCTCTGACCCCTTCATTTCCCGTACTCTCGGCACTTCATGCACTACACAGAGCTCAATAAGCGGTGTATGGAATACCAGGCGCAGCAAGGAAATAAAAAAGGATTAAATGGGTTATAAAGCCCAAAGCTGGAGAGACTGACTAGTGGGCCCATGTTTACAGTGCCATCTCCCTCCACTCTTCTCTCATTTTTCTTCCTTCTAGCAGCCGAGAGAGCAAAAAGAAGAAATTGGCTAAGGAGGAGGTGAAACTAAACCAATTCCTCTTAAGAATAAATCATGGTCAGCAAAGAAAGGATGACAAACTTGTTGATTCGGCCATTAAGGGAGTAAGAACAAGGAATTTGAGAAAAGAAGTTGAGAGAAGCGGAAAGGGAAACTCGTTGCCCATTAAAGCAAAACCCAAATTGAGAATGCAAGCATGCTTCTTACCTCTCTGCGATACTCTCTAGCTATTTAATTTGAAAGAAAGAAGACAATTAACAAGCTAAGCCCATTAAGCCCGTATGCTCAAGGCGTCATATGAGTTAGAGAAGGCAGCATGAATACTTAGCTCTCTGGATATTAAAGAAATGGCTGAATAGGATTTGTTGAGGTCATTCAATGATCCAATTAATGAGTCTGCGCCACGATACCCGAAATAGGAACTGCTATCCCAATTAATGTGAAAAATGAGGTGTAGCAGATCACCAGATCAAAATTGACAGCTGAGAGGGGTGTAATATCACACAAACCATGATAAGGTTACAATGTACCTGCACAGTGGCAGTATCTCATTGGCTATAATTATTTGAATGGACAGAAATCATAATAAGCCGATTTCAACATAGGGATATTATAGGCCCCTGTCAACTGGCACCCCTGTGCTCTTTTAACCTCATGCACAACTGGCTCAGGTGCCAGGCAAGCTGCCAAAGAAGAAGTATCTTCTCCCATGCATGAGGAGGTGCATGACTCAATATCAGCAAATCTCGGCCATTGATCATAAAAATCAAAGACTCAAAATTGACCACTGCTTCGGATTGCCAACATGGCTTGCTGCTATTGGGCTATGCTCTTGCCTACCTGGCTTGATACCCTGAAACTGAATCTGAAGCATTGAGTGAAGAATGAAGAAAATCAAGGGATGAATGGCATGCCAACTCAGGCTAACCAAAACCCTAAACCCTATGACCCTCTAGGCTATATAAAGGGATCAAAGTGAGGAGATAGGGAACAACCACTGGAGAGACTAGAAAGAACTCACAGCCAATAGAAAGGCATAGAAAGAAATAGAGAGAAAAAAGACAAGAAATTCAGATAGTTTAGAAACTTCTCCTTCTCAACAGAAACTAGATTGAATAGGTAAAAGAAATAGAAATGTAAGCCTTAGATAGGCTAGCTCATGTATTTTTTATATTGAAATGAAGAACTTCCTTGTTGTTCTTATTTTTTCCTTTTTCTTGCTTCTTTCGATTTCCTTTGCATTTTTCCTCCTTTCTTTTAAGTACTGTGCTCTTTATTTGAAGTTTTGTTGAATGAGTAAATAAAGAGTGAAGGCCACATGATATTCAAGTTTATTTCATAATAAACTAAGCATGTTCTAGCCTAATGATTAAACAAAAAAAAAAATGCATATATTCCCTCTTTTACTTTTTCTGTTTTCTTTAAAATTATATATAAAAAGAAATTTAATAACTGTTTTAGCCTTTTGGAGCTTTTCACTATTCTGTTATAAAAAAAAAAAAGAAAAAAAAAAAGAGATTTATCTATGTATACATTTGAAGCTTTTCTTTTCTCCTTTTTCAACCAAGCCTTTAATTCTTTTATAAAATAATGGATTAATGGAGGTATAAGAGTTGAGCCAGTGTTGGTCTCCTTTTATATTGAAATTATATTCAATTATTTTATAAAAGAGTTAATAGGAACAAAAAAGTGACAAATAAAAAATTATTGCACAAGAGGTGGTAAAGTTGAGCTAGTGTGTCTCCTTTATCATTCTCTCAAAATAAAGATCCCAAGAACCTATTTGCATAAAGGAGCTAATTGATCAATGATTGATGCATACATGAATATGCAGAAATTTTGATAAAATCAGAACCTATATGCAAAATAGTGAGAGAAGGAGGGCTAAAGTGCAAATGTACATCAGCTATGCTGAATCTTGTCATTTGTATATTTAATCCCATGATATCTCAAGGATTTGTCCAGTGATCGATTAAAAAGAATACCCAAATCATGATTTTAAGACAAAAAAAGGATCTTTTTGCATATTCCCAGCTTTTGATAATTTTTGATGTTTAAACATGATTGAGTTTATGAACTTTAAAGCTTTGATTTCCTCTTTTTTTCTTTATTGGTACCAAAACAGTAGCTATAAAGCTATTAAAAACATGTCTGACCACTAACCAGTCAGAACCTTAACTGGACTTCATCTTTAACTAGCCCCTAGTATAGTACTAAGTATGGACTCAGCAATGGAAAGCACTAAAAGTGCTACTGGCACAGTGACATGCCTAAAAAGGGCTGAAATGACCTCTCATGCCAGAAGGATCAATACGTATCAGTAAAAATATCAAAATAAAAAACAAACATCATGATCAAATAAAGGGCATCAAAACACACAAAATGGACACAAATTTTATATTTTTCTGATTTTATTTCGATTTTCCATGAATTATTGAAGTTCAGCATTCAAAAATACAAAATCTGCTAATTAAAACAGCAAAATGACCCTTAATAAAACCATTAACAATAGGAATAAAATCCCAAAAATTACAGAAATTCACACAAATGATCTTTGACTTTCTTTTATAACATTAAGATAAAAATTTACATATGTTTTTAAACAGAATCAAGGAAAATAAATGAATTCAAATTTAATTATGCCTTGGCTCATGCTATCCAAAGTTAATTCCAAAAATATATTAAATCTTACGTAATCTTCTGTTGAGCTTCTATGAGTTAGTAGAAATTCACTTAAGTTTCCAATTTTGCTTAAAATCAATGAATCAATGCTCTGATACCAAACCGGTACTGCACTAAGAAATCTCAGGTTCCAATCGTGCTCAACTTCCAATTAAATTCCAAATTAAAGCTATAAATAGCTTCCACTTGATGAAATGACACCGTTCCAACAATCAAACGAAGAAAAGCCCAAAGAAAATGAAGTAATCGGTTTAATTCCTTAACCGGTACCGATAAGGGCAGCTCAGTCGGAAATCGCCACCTCCGGTGACTGACAAGTGCCGACAGGGGATGAAATAGACTCAGGAAGGTGAGACGATCACAACTACGCCATCCTCCACCTTAGCCGTGACCGGAGCTCAGCCGGAAACCAAAACCCCAGTTTCGGTGTCAGACCCAGTTCATATCGGGGTTGCACGAAAATTGATGCAAGTCTAAACTGCCTGATCAGAGCGCCAAGACAAGATTTCAAACAAAAAGCACAAATCTTAAAGCAGAGTTAAAATCAGAATCTAAATTCAGTGATTAACTATCTCTGCCCTGTGGGGTCCACGTGTCATTAAACCCAAAGGAACCAAGATCGCCAGAGCGACTCAAAGCTGGATCACCAATATTAAAAATCCAAGAAAAAAAATCTTAAAGCCCAATATATACACATATCTACACACAAATCCTGAAGCCCAATACGCCAATCTAAAAGCCTAAAACCCAAATCTCAGAGTCCAGATGATAAATAAAAATTATTAAAATAAAGTCTTTTACAAAGAGGTCCTTCTGACTTTTCATACTTATACCGAAGCCCCTTGTAAATTCACAATCAGGTCCTTGACAGATTAAAGGTCTTTCAAATGAGTCCCTAAAAGCACATTATTCAACCTAAACCCTGTCTAAAACTCAAAATATGAATCCACATCCCCTTAGCTTTGTAAATAAACCCTTGATAAAAATATAAAATTGACTCAAACCACCTCCAAATGGTCCTTTTCAGACATAACTTTTTCATCTTAAGTCCAAATTGACTCAAACCACCTCCAAATGGATCCAAATCAAATTCTTCACCTTCCTAAATTAAAATTGAATATGTTCAAGCATCGCCAAATCCTGAAATGATCAAAATACCCTTTTCTTCGAGTTTAAATGATTCTATTCATTAACAAAAATGTAAATACATGTGTTATAAATCAAATATAAACAAATTAATGGTGTATATACACTCCTCCAAATTCTCATTATTCTAACATAAAATCACATACACACACACATATGTCCAAACAAAGAAAGCCAAATCAAAAACCCAAAGTCAATACATGAGTCCCCTTTTTAGCCCCTTTATTCAATTCACAACAAATAGGCCCAAATCCCGGAATGAACGAGGTGTTCAGTATGGCTTAGAAGGGTCATCTGATGTAATTAACAGCGGGGGCTTGCGCCCGCTAGGATTTAAACGTCCCCACAATCAATAAACTCTCTCGATAAACTGATTATGAACAGTAGGTCTGTCGAGGGTGAACCGAAAAAATTGTAGAAGGAAATGAATGTCTCAAGTTTGGTGTTCTCTCTCCATAACTTGAAAACAGAGAGCACTGAACCCTGAGATATTTAACATATGCACACACCTTCCACCGTTGTGCAACTTTCTGCGCCCTACAATTTTGTTTAGTGATAATAATTATGTCTCATTGTTAGACATAATAGTATGTGTTTTTTGAGATTAGTTGTTATGTTTACCGTATTTAGAGTACTACCTTACAAAGTTTTACAGTAAGGTTTACATAATTCAAAACATAAAATTATAGTTTTTGGATGCAGCACATTAAAAAAAGATAAAATTCACAAATTACAATTTAGGTTTACATAATTCAAAACTTAAGTTTACAGAGTTATGTGATAAGATTTACAGAATTTAATGAAACTAAAATTTTGAAAAAAATTAAAATTTGAAATTTTTTGACCGGTTTACAGTATTCAACAAAACTGTCTACAGAGTTATGTGATAAGGTTTACAGAATTCAAAACATTTGGAAGTAACATCTAGATGCAAATATTAAAAAATAAAATTTAGAAAAAAATTAAAATTTGAAATTTTTTTACCGGTTTACATCATTCAACGAAATTGTCTACAGAGTTATGTGATAAGGTTTACAGAATTCAAAACAATTGGAACTAGTATCTAGATGCAAATTAAAAAAAAAATTTGAATTTTCAACGAAAGTGTCTACAGAGTTACGTGATAAGGTTTACAGAATTCAAAATAATTGAAAGAACCATTTAGAAGCATATTTGAAAAAAATAAATTGAAAAAAAAATTTGAAATAAAAATTTGAATTTTTTTTTACATGTATCTGTTTACAGAATTTTAAAGTGGTCCCGGTTAGTTACAAGTTTTGAAAAGCTGTTAAAGATCTTCTAGATGTGGTCCCAGTGGTCTTGGTTAAAAGTCTAGAAGTGGTCCCGGTCAAAGCAGTTGAATTTGTTAAAATGAGGCTTGTTGGGACGGTAATGAAAAGTTATTCTGTTTGCAGGATTCGTTGCAGTGGTTACATGATTTAGTATTAAATTTTACAGAATCTCGTGAATCCGGTGATTGATATCCAGGGACTGTTAGCAGCTTCCTTATTTAAGTTTTCATCCAAAACAGATCCATTCAACATCCTAAATGAACACATATTTCTTTTGGCCATGTTCAACAATGAGGCTTAGAGCAATGAGGCTTAAGAGTTAAGCTATGCTATGGAGTTGTTCGGCTGACAAAGGCTTAGAGCAATGAAGCTTAGAGTGTATAAAGGTGTTAAGGAGGGGCTATAAGGAGGCACTGTGTTGTAAGCCTGAGTTTTATCAGCTTAAGAATTTGCTCTAAAAAAGTTTAAGAAAGATGCTCTAAGCATGTCTAAGGCACATCTGTTCGGCCAGCTTAAACAACTAAGGAGGCTAAAGCCTGTCTAAAGAGGCTAAAGCCTCATTGCCGAACACGTACTTTAGGATTTTCATGGAAACAAAACACCTTGAAATTATTAACGGTACTAACAAGTTTACATATCATATGAAAAATATATATCTAAAAAATTGGAAGAAAAATAGAGACATTATGAAGTTATGACCTTCCACACAAAAGACGTTGCACTTTGTTACTAAGATAAAAAAAACTGGTTTTCATATTATAAAAAAAAATTGTTACACAGTTCTTTTTTGTTTTTTTTTTGCCATTTGCCACAAGTTTACAACAATGACTAGGCAGGCGCAGTACCAAACCCATAGGTTAGAGACTGTCAAGCATATTTCTTAGCCTTTTGAGGTCAAATATTTCCTTTCGGTGTTTACCAATGACGAAATCTAAAATCTTATCTTTATTCATTTGGAACCGTTCGATAAACAATCGGACACTTCACCGTACAGTACAGTGCAATTTATTCAGCGACTGTGAACCTCCGTAAATGCTCATCTTACTCAATTCCAACGGAATTGTAGAGGGCACCAAGAGTGACATATTCCGGGGTGTAAAGGTGAAAGGGTTAAAATGGAACCCATTTCTACTAGGATCTTGGTACGGAAGGGCCCAATAGCCTCTTTTAAGTTTAACATAGTAATGCAGACCCCCAAGACTTAGTTTCCGATCCACACTGTATTATTGGACCCGAATAGATGGGAGATCTTTCAATCAATTTCTGCATACGGTTCACAGTCGCATGCGGTTCGCCTACCAAACCGTATAACTGCCAGGTTTCAGTAGTTACAGCAGCTACTGATGTTACTTGATCTCCAAGCTCCACAGCTCCCACTAACACTTCTGGACGAATCGGAATTTATCTCTTCATTCCTACGGGACTATAGAAGCCTATAAATAGACTAGATCTAGAGTTCTTATGTATCTTCAATTATTATAGTAAAATCCATTAAAGATTAGAACTAGGCTTAGAAAGGAGGTAAAATTATGCCAGGGTAGAGACGGCGCATTGGAGGCCGAGGAAGACTCTCTAGAGTATTCCTAACATTTTTTTTTTTTGTTGCTGTACTATGTCTTTAATTTGTATTTGATTTTATTATTGATTTGCTCATGAGAGACTAAACAACACATTTCTATAGTGATGATTTGAAAATCTGAATTCTTATGAGTTTAATCTAGTTGTTTCTTTTAATTCTTATGAGTTGAATTCTTATGAGTTTAATATGTAGTTGTTTACTACTACATATTATCTTTGTGTTACTATCTTAGTTCGGTGCATACTAACTTTGTTCATATTGGTGATGGCCACACCATGTGCTTAGACATTTAGGGTTGACCAATTACGGTTAGAATACAAGAATCCAGTCAAACGTTAATAGACCGGAATGGTGCAACCTAATGTCTAATCTCAATAGGTTTACCTAGTAATCTCTAGATCTGCAGGGGCGGAGCCAGGTGGTTCCGGGGGGGGGGTCAGCTGCCCCCTCTGGAGTTTTAGTGGAAATTTATCGGTCCCGACCGCCTTTACCCCCCTGAATTTTTTTGCCCCCTTTATTGACGTTTGATTTGTAATTCGGGTTAAATTTAGGGTTAAAATTAAAATAAAATTTGGTTGAATTTTTATTAGTAATTAGAATTATAAGCCAGCGCATCAGAAATTACAAATCAAAGAATTAAAAAGTATAGTAAGCATATTTTTATCGAGTACCCAATAGGTTAATAGATGTAAATCCGATTCGATATGTTTTTTGCCCCACCTGACGAAAATCCTGGATCCGCCCCTGTAGATCTATAGACGAACGTTGCATTCTATTGATCGCTAATGGGGTTATCTCGGTTATTACAACTACGAAAGGTAATAATGAAGGACGTAACTGTGAACTTAAATTCCTATAGTCTTGGTAAATCGAAACTGTCATATAACTCCTTGCAATGATTAGGATAAAGTCTAGGTCTCATCCCTTCCAGATCATATTCTTTTAGGTGTTGTAACACAAAGTGAGCAGTCTACGATAGGATTAGCAGCTCTGAGATTTGTATATGGTACCAATACAAATCGCATGCAGTTCTGATCAAACTGCACACGATGAGTCTTGAGTCAGAAATGATTAAAATAGATTGAACAAATTAAGAATGATGGTAAGCTTGATCCCTATAGCCCTTTACTATCTATAATCTTTACTTTAATATTGATTGATCACCCACAAACTCATATAAAACCCCCAAATAACCAAACACACATAGAATTTGTGAACGATTTAACCTTAATACTATCCTTATAGATCGACACCCAATCTATAATACACGAAAGGTTCATGCGCTAATTATGAATCGATTGTAAGTAGAAATTTAGAGTTATACATATTATTAGCTTTGAAAATACCCCATCAGAGGCGTGAATAAAACCCCAAGGACTATTCATACACTGTTACATTGCAAAAACCATGTATAATGTTTTGGACGATTAAAAGGGAAGAAAATTTTGTTTTTCACCTATCTAACCGTCATGAAATCCCTACAAATATACACTACCAAATTTATTATATCTGATCAAAA
>JAJGRW010002950.1:0-59594 GCA_025461045.1 Carex parvula | reverse complement strand
TGATCTCCATACTTGAATCAAGAGTGAGGCTACGGTGCTATGCATAGCACGGATTGAGCCGTGCTACGGCTCAATATTTGAGTTTTCAAAATCCTAACGGTCGATCCGAACCGTTCAACATGATTATAAAATGAATATGTACTTGCAAACCAAATTTTACATTTTTTCAAATTTTTTACTATTATTTTAGATAGGTAGAAAATCACTGTTTTTGGATGGTCCAGAATTTTCAGATCAAGTGATTTTCTACCTATCTAAAAAAATAGTAAAAAAATTGAAAAAATGTAAAATTTGGTTTGCAAGGTAATATTCATTTTATAATCATGTTGAACGGTTTGGATCGACCGTTAGTATTTTGAAAACTCAAATATTGAGCCGTAGCACGGACCAAACCGTGCTATGCATAGTACTGTAGCCTCACTCTTGAATCAGTATCTTCATTTTCAAAGTTTAAAAGTCGATCTGAACTGTTCAACATGATCTCCATATGAAATTGTACTTTCAAACTAAGTTTCACATTGTATAGATTTTTTTTGCTATTTTTGTAGATAGGTAGAAAATCACTACTTTTGAATGGTTTAGAATCTTTAGATGAAGTGATTTTCTACCTATCTAAAAAATAGTAAAAATTCTAAACAAAATGTAAAATTTGATCTACAAGACATTTTCATATGATGATCATGTTGAACGGTTCAGGTCGACTATTTGAACTTTGAAAACAAAGATATTGATCCAAAGTACGGATCGATATGCGCTATGCATAGTACCATAGCCTCACTCAAATCCTTTTCTTAGTTCCATAATTTTTTTTTTTGTAAACTTTAATGACCTCATATTTTATATGCGCTAGGTGTCCACTGAGGTGGTTGGTTCATTTGGATACAGTGCTCCAGAGTTTGCTATGTCTGGCATTTATACTGCCAAGAGTGATGTTTACAGTTTTGGTGTGGTTATGCTTGAACTATTGACAGGTCGAATGCCGCTTGACAGGTTTTTTATTAATTGCTGAAACCCATAATCAATCTTTTTTTTTTTTCAATGATTTAATAAAAACAGAAAAAAGAAAATTATAAAGAGGCTCAATGAGTCACAAATTAGTATGATAAGCCTATCATTATTGAGGTCCCCAAATAACTTACCATTATGACTCCCATGAAAAAATATTTTCATTTGTTTTATTTTTTATCTTTGAGTTCGTTCTTTGTATACTAATTATATTGGTCTCCCAACCAGTTCTAGGTCAAGAACAGAACAGTCTCTTGTTAGATGGGCTTCACCACAGCTTCATGATATCGATTTACTTTCTAAAATGGTTGATCCTGCCTTGAATGGGATGTATCCTGCAAAATCTCTGTCCCGATTTGCTGATATCATTGCTTTATGTGTTCAGGTATGTTACCCACACACTATCCCAATTTGTTTGTTGGAGAGAGATTTTCTGTGCCAGCATTGAAAACATCTGAAAGGAAAAAAAAAAAATATGTGCTAGCCGATACCATCTCAAATGCATGTTCATTAAACTTAAAACATCTGAAAGAATTAGCGACGGAAAAAGAATAATTTTTACCTTAGATTTGACCATAGAATATTCTGTGATAAATTGTGCAGCCTTCACCTGAATTTCGGCCACCCATGTCAGAAGTGGTTCAGCAGCTTGTTCGGCTGGTGCAACGTGCCAGCGTTGCCCGGAGACGCTCGGGTGAAGATCTCGCTCCTCTTACAGAGCTCCAGAGCACGAACAATTTGCACCAGAGAGCTCCTTTTAAGGCAAATATGCACATTTCATTTGTAACATAAACAAGGAACAAAAGAGTTTATTAGTTTGTTCTTTGACTTGGTGTCAGTGTAAATTTTGAAGGAAAAGCAACAGTGCAAAAGGGCATGCATTTGTAAATTCTACTGCAGAAAAATCATCCACATGCTTTTACTCTTTTGTTATAATTTCCTTGTTAGTCTTTTTCGAGAAATTTTAAATTCTGTCAAGTTCTTATTGAAATGCTTTGTTCTGTCTTTAGTTTTGCTTCTGATGCGTTTGCCATCAGTGATGAGCCAAGAGGCAAACCATTATAAAAAGAGAAATATTTTATAGATATTATTGATAATTACTAAATAGTTTTTAGTCAATATACTATGAACATTTGGGTAAACATTTTGACAGAGCAGTATTTAATTCATGTAGCACACGAGTCATATGAAGTGTTGTTTTGACTCTATTGTTTGTGTGCTGCATGAATATAGTGGGTTTGTAGATTTTGTGTGATTGATTCATGCGCATTTATTTTGAAGCGACCAATTAGTTCTTTATTTTGAAACCAATACTAGTTACAAGGGATGCAATCAGGGGCGGAGCACATTGGCACAAGGTGAGACGGTTTATTCTTGGGTCCAAACAAATTTCAAAATATACTTCTTTTACCATTATTTATAAAAACACTACAAACATATATTTGTGTATAAATAAAAAATCACTCTTGTGTTTGTGTATAAAGTATAAACTACAAACAAGGTGAGGCGTTGCCATTTTTGGTTATGTGCTGGTTGATGGTGTTCCGATTTTTGGTTGTGTGCATTGCTCTTTCTCCCAGTGCTGAGGCATTGCTAACACCAACGGATACAAGGACATTGCTACCAGTATGCTGAGGTTAATACCAGTGAAGGGCAAAAAACATACTAGAAGTTTGGGACAAGACTACCCATGTAAATGGCAAAGTAATCTTCCATGAAAGAATAGCTAATTGACATGATTATAAAAAAATGCATTCTCTGCTAAAGCCCTTGCTCTGATCAACGATACTATAAAACAATGACATTTAGAAAGACAAAAGAAAATTAAAAGAGTGAAAGACAGTTTCAACTTTTCAAGTGTAACAAAGTAAATATGAAATTCGAACACACACTCCAAGAATCAAGTCCCGCAAAAAAGAGATACTTCCAATGATAAAAAAAAGAAAAAAAGTGAAAGACATTAGGACATTTTGGTCATTAGAGGAAAAATTGATAAGCCATGACTTTTGAGGGCAATATTATTTTTTACACTTGATTTGTGATTTGAATAACAGACTTGCAACGACTACTTCCTTGATCAACCAAGTACATTTCCTGTACCAAAACACTGGTTTTCCAGTAAGGCCCTGTACTGTACCTGTACTGGTACAGTACAGGGGACAGTGGTACCGGCATTCAAGTGTGCATGGGCACAGTGTAGCAGCAAGAGTTAGGAGAAAGAAGACAAGTGAAAAGACCCATGGTGGGGATTGGGGGCCTTAGAAGGTCTTAAAAGGTTGTTTTGTTTTGATTCAATCTCTGAAAGCAGTTTCTTCAGAAAAACAACTCATTCTTCGTAAATACACAACACAACACAACACAGCACACCCATGGTGGGGAACTGGAACTGGGGATTGGGGGCTGCGGGCACTCAGATCCCAAAGAAAGAGTTGTTTTTCACAAAGAAACAGCTTGAAGAAGAGAAGAGAAGGCTATGCGAGAGGAGTGAGGAGTGACGGCTTTCGTGATTTGGGTTTACTTAAGAACACCCTAGATAGACCTAGACCTAGTTCTACTTCAAGCCCATGTGTGAGCTTAACCGGGCCCAACTTGTTTGGGTCAACCCCATGAATGTGTGGCCTCATCATTCTAGGACCCAAAACGGATCTTCTTCGCTCCGGCCCGTTAAAATTGCGTTTCTCGGCTTCTCCGCTTCTCTCAGGTAAATATATTGACAGATCAATTTCAACTTCATGCAGCGCAAGAACCATAAAATCCAAACCGCAGTGCATATGGTTCGTCCGCTGCATAAAACCAAAGCTGCTGTGTTAAAATATCTTTACCTTCCCACTTCCGACTCCACCTACTTGAGAGCTTACAAGTTACAAGTCTAACCAAAGAGAAAAAGGAAAAACAAATAAACAAAAAATGGCAACAAAGCGCACGGCCGCAGATCCGCCATCCTCTCCGCACTCCGCCTCCTTCTCCGACGAGGAGACTGAGCCCAATCTCACTCCCTCCTCCCCTCCACCTTCCAACAAACCACTATCGGATCCGCACTCGCACTCGCACACCGACTCCGACTCCGACCCCAACCTGAAATCACCTTCCACTGACGACGACAGAGACGGACTCGGTCCTGAACTCGAACCCGACTCTGAATCCGATCAATCCGCTCAGTCCGACCCATCTGATACCCATCGCCCGGCCCGAGGTATCGACCCGACTATCAAGCCGTTGAAGTCTCTTCCCATGGATGCCATCACTGGGCCTGCAAAGCCCAGACCAATTGCACCACCACCACCTTCTCAGCCGCGCTCCAAGCGGCCAAAGGTGTCATCTTCTACTTCGTCTGCCTCGGCCTCAGCTGCGAGAAGCAGCGGTAAGAAGCGGCTGTGGTCACCTGAGGATGAATTGACAGTTGTTCGAGGGCTTTTGAGTTATCGGGCGAAGAAAGGAGTGTTGCCGGCTTCAGCTCAGGAGATGGAGGTTTTTCATCGGCTTATTAGGGGTTCTCTCAGTATCAAGGTTTTAACTTTGATAATTGATTAGTGTGTCAGTCGGTTTCTATGGTACCAGTATGAATTAGCATGCTATTGATACTGTTGATGCTTGGCACAGAATGGTTTGGTAGTCTGGCATTCCTTTTCTTTCTTTTATAAAAAGCAATCTTATATGGAAGGCAAATTTATTGTTTGATTGGGGAATTGAAAGGAATATTTTGGGGTTAACCTGAAACCTTACGCATGTTTTAAACGTTCTAGCATATCTGTGGGTTGAATATGTTAAAGTCACTCCTTTACCTGACCAACTACCGAGTTTCTCTAACAGACATTGCTGTTCTCAAGTCTCATTTGATGTTTAGTCACATCACAAAATACCACTTTTTAGTCAAATGTGTAAAATCTGAAATATGGGAAATAAGATGATTTTTGTTGGAATTTGTCATCTTTCTCTGATTTTAATTATTCACAATCCAATTGCCGCATGGAAACATTTTTTTTTAATTGATGGCAGTTTACAGTTCCAGCCATAAAATCTGGTACCGACAATACTTGGTTATCAAACTCAAATAATTTTATATTAATGAAATGACTCTCTTATCTTTTTCTTCTTAGTGGTTTTTTTGCCTCTTTTCTTTGCTGTCAGGTTTCCACTATTCAGCTCTCTGACAAGGTACGTGGTCTGAAAAGAAAATTCAACCAAGCCGTATTACTAGGCAAAGAAGTATCCAGCCCCTCCTTCCCCGATTCGCACGAGAAAACCCTCTTCAATCTCTCAAAGTCGGTTTGGGGCTCCAATTCCAAGAAGACTGCCACAAAGAACACCGACATCGAATTGTTCAACTTCGATGATACCGAAATAGATGCAAATCAAATTGAGAACGGTCATGCTCATGCTGAGGGGCAATATGGGAACAAAAATAAAGCCAGCTATCCTTATCTCTCGGAGGTGGTTGAGAAGATTGCGATGGAAGACCCGAATGGAGCCTTGATTAAAAGGGCATTTTTGGGAATTGACAAGTCGAAGGCTTTGGTGCTGGAGAGGAAGGTTAAGAAATTTCGTACCGAGGAAATTGAGCAGGGTTTAAAGCGAATTGATCTTGTCAAGGAGACGGTAAGGTTTTTCCTTGATGGTTTGAGGAAGTCTGAATGAAATGATACATTGTTTATATGCAGAAAAGAGTTTAATCTGACTTAATTTATCTGTAGCAGTTCTTAGAAGCCTAGGAGTTCAGTTGCTTGTTTGTGTAGTAGCAGTTGACTGCCCTTTTGTAACTTGTCCTTTGTATTTTGTTTTAGTTGTAACTTCTTGTCTAACTATTTATTAGTTAGTTTATTGGTGCCAACATTTAGTTTCAGTTTCGAATTCATACAGAATAGAACCCTAAAAGAGCATCGCTCTCAATCGAAACTATTTATTGGGTATGTTTGGATCATAGAGGAATAGTGCTAACTCAGGTCGGCGAGTTATTCCGAACTCTATTCCGTGCTTGGATGTGTGAGAAGCTGTTCGGAATAGCCGCTAATCCTGTTATTCCGCTGTTCCAATCAAAGGTTGGGTTAGCGGCTATTCCTAATAGTTTGGTTAGCTGCTAACCTTGCTAACCCGGCTCTTAATCCAAACACACACTATTTAGTGATTGAGAAAATTAGAATGATTTTTAGATTTGAACCAAAATTAAATCATTTGTTGTACTGGCTTGGCATTTGAGCCATTTACTATGTTTTGAGATTACCTTTATGGGCTAGTTCTTTTCAAGGTGCATTGTCTTGGTTCTGATATAAGATTAGTGAAGTTTGGCTGTTACGAAAGTATTAAAATAATATGGGAAAGAACCTTGCCAGTACTGTATCAATTCAGGAATGGTAGAACAAATAAAAAGTATTATTATAGGGAGTGAGGCTACGGTACTATGCATGCATAGCGCATATCGGTTTGTACTATGGATCACTATCTCCATTTTTGAAGTCCAAAAAGTCAATTCGAACTATTTAATATGATCTTTATGTGAAAATGTACTTGCATATCAAATTTTACATTTTTTAGAATTTTTTCCTACTTTTTTTAGATAGGTAAAAAATCACTTGATCTAAATATTCTAGACAATTTTCTCCCTATAAAACAGATGATGCAATTATTATTAATATCACATAATACATCAACTAAAAAACACTTTTTTTACAGAGTTGCATCTTAGACGCATCTGCTGATCTACATGTGTTTCAAAACTATAAAGTTAAAACTTCTGAAAAACAATCCTATCTAAAAGAAAAAGAAAATAAGAAAACTATGTAAAATTTTCTACAATTTTCAAGCATACTGCAATGCAGAATGGTTGTACAAAATTTCCATGTCAAAGAAATATATCGAAAAACAAAAAAATATATGAACTATATATATTTGAGGTTTGATCTAGTGGACATTTCCATGGGTGCCTTGTTGAAGGCTAACCAACCCGAAATAGGTTCCGTTCGACCCCTTCGCCATGAGTGAGGCATGTGTTTCCTTCTCAACCACTACCCCTTTTTCGAGCACGGCAATGAGATCGCAATTCTGTATTGTACTCAACCTGTGTGCAACTACAATGCTAGTTCTCCCCACCATGACTCTCTCCAGTGCCTCCTGCACAACCTTCTCTGATTGGCTATCAAGTGCACTCGTCGCTTCGTCTAGCAAGAGAATTGTCGGATTCTTCAAGATTGCTCTGGCAATAGCAATACGCTGCTTCTGACCACCTGACAGCTGTATTCCGCGTTCCCCACACCTGGTATTATACCCGTCTTTTAGGTTGCTGATGAAATCATGCGCATTGGCTGCTCTTGCTGCATTTTCAATCTCGGTTTCGGTGACCTCTCCCTCTGTACCGAAAATAATGTTTTCTCTTATTGTACCAGCAAACAGCGTAGGCTCTTGACTAACAAGCCCAATGTGCCTCCTTAGAGAGCGCAAATGGTACGTCTTGATGTCTTTCCCATCAATTCTAACGGATCCCTTTAATGGGTCATAGAATCGCTCAACCAGGCCGATGATAGTTGACTTGCCTGATCCACTCTGCCCCACTAAAGCCGTTGATTTCCCTGCCTGGATGCTCAGAGAGAACCCTTTGAATATGATCACGTCTGGTCGTGAAGGATATGCAAAATCGACTGCCTTGATTTCTATGTCGCCTTTGAGCCTCTCAGGCCGATGACCTTGTGGGTTATCTGGGTCTATGATTGTATCCCGATCAAGAACCGCAAAGACTGAACCGACAGAATCAGCACCCTTGGCCAAATCAGTTGTCATTGCACCGGCATCAGCAATGACACGACCCGTGCTCACTAGTATCATAAAGGTTTGAAATAGGGCCTTCGCTGAAATTTTATCCTCGGCAACTAGCTTACCGCCGTACCAGAAATCAAGTGCCCATGTACAAGTCATAAGGCTCATCGATGTGCCAAGCCCAAGCCCAGCATACCAAGCTTGTCGAACGCTCTCCCGGCGTGGTCCTTCCTGTGCTCTGTCGAATAGGCTGAGTATTCGGTCTTGGGAAGAGAAGGCAGTGACAGTACGGAGATTGGAAACAGCCTCAGCAGCTAACTTACTGCTTTCACTTTGCGCTTTGATTGCTTTACCGGACATGCTTTTTAGAAGGACACGCCGAGCGTAGAAGCAAACTATAATCAGCGGTTGAACAGCGATCATGACTAGAGCTAACTTCCATGCGATAACCAACCCCATTGTGCACGCGATCGTGACCGCTGATATTGTCTGAATGACCAAGGCCATTCGATCTCCGACCAGTGATCGCACCTAGACAGATAGTACGTAGACATGTCATTTTTAAATTTGATAATTCACATTTAAGATGTGACCTGATGTGTTGGTAATAGTGTATTATAGTAGCTATCAAAATTGATAATAACTAAAAGTTGTATTGATTGTGACGGGGTACTAACTTGATGAATAGTTGTTGTTCAAGAGCTGAATACTGATCTAAATGAAAAGTTAACACATCTCCATATTCTATGTTTTTCTTCAAAAATTTTTTATAAAAATATACTTACGATTCAAAAAAATTATAAAATTTTGTTTCATCTTAAATGTTTCTCGGAAATTTTTTTATAAAAATATACTTAATTAATATATCAAAATAATTATACAAGCAGAGTGAATTACAATTCAACTGAGTAATTATACCAGCAAGAGTGAGAGTGAGAAAGATAAACATACCACATTGGCATCCTTGGCTAGGCGAGAGCAAATGGCGCCGGTGGAATTCTCGTCTTGGTCGAACCATCCGATCTCAAATGTCAAGATCTTAGCAAGCATTCTCTCTCGTATCCTCTTTGTTAAGTACTCCCCCATCGCTCCGAAGTTATAGTGCTGGCCAATGTTGATCAAGAAGGATAGAACCGTCAATCCGACAAAGATCAGCGCATACTTGCGCGTCTCTGATTTGATCTTGTCATGATCTGTCAGAAAATACACCGAAACCATGCTTCCCATTGCGTAAGCATACAATGGCTGTATTCCACCAAACACAACTGCACTTAACCCTCCGAGAACTGCTTGTTTCCATTCGGGTGCGTTAAGCATCAGTAACCGTTTAAAGGATGGAACTGGCACAGCTGGTTTTTCGATTTCGTCATTGTCATTATCTCCGTTTCCAAAAGACCTTGCTGAACTTGACCGGCTGGTGGTGCCTGAGAATCTCCTGCTTGTGCTGTGGCTGTGGGCCAGCTGTGATGACTGTTCTGTGACCCCTTGTGCGGTTGTGTGCTCGTCCTTTGATTCCTTAGTTTGTTGAAGGCGAACTAGTGATGAATAGAGGCCGTTTTCATTGGAGATGAGTTCATCGTGGGACCCGAGCTCTTTGATCTCACCGGTTTGCATGACGGCAATCAGATCGGCATTTCTTATGGTGGATAATCGATGAGCAACCACAATAGTGGTACGCCCAACCGAGGCGAGATCAAGGGCCTCTTGCACGACTCGTTCGGATTCCGTGTCGAGTGCACTTGTTGCCTCATCAAGTAAGAGAATCTTTGGTGATTTTAGTATAGCTCTTGCAATTGCAATCCTTTGCTTCTGACCTCCCGACATCTGAACTCCCCGTTCACCGACCTGAAAAGGCGATAATTTACCGATTTCAATGTCTTACCAAGTAAAAAGGATTATAAGGTAGCATACTATTCCTCACTTGCTAAATTTTTTTTTTCCTTAAGGTTAGTGGCCTGAATGTCTACTAACGAATGAATAGCTGAAATTTACAACCCTTAGATAAAAAATTTTATTTCCGAAAATAAGCCTCTACTCTTCTCTAATCTAGTCTTAATCCTCTCTATTCTACTCTACGCTAGAATAAGTATCTCTATTCCAGACCTACATCTTTGTATTCCCCACTTGCTAATTAAGTATTAGTAATATAAAAAGGTATTAATAAACAATAAACATTCAAACATTTGCATCAGTTTCACGTTAGTCCATTGCAATGAATTTCTGATATATATATATATATATATAATGCACCCAACATTCTCCACTTGTCATAAAATTTGTACCAGAAGCTTAAAATCCGCAAAGCTACCAAAAAAAAAAAAATTAATTATGCCAATTCCTTTGCCCAACTATTGACCAACTTGTAAAAGGTAGTAAAGTGTACATACACACACACACACACACACACACACACACACACACTGAAGAATAGTTAACCTATGTCTCATCCTAAAAGATCTATTACCAACATGGGTACCCAAAAAGGAAAAGATAGAAAATCTCCCAAGATAGTGCTAGCAAAAGGGGCAACGATTGGTGGAAGCAGAGAATCGCCGACAAAGTACAAACAACTCCTTTCTAAAATGTATTTATTCAGGGGACTTTTTAGAAAAGCAGTTGACAAGACTGGTTGAAGTTTTTGGTAGTGCAATAACAATGCCAAAAATGAAAAAGTTGATTGAAATCCCTTCATTTTTCTTCATTTGAGTGAGCATATGGTACTAAGCAGAGTACATATTGGTCCGTACTATGAACTAATTAATATCTTCGTTTAATTTCATATCCACTATTTGAACTTAAAAAAATGAAGATATGATCCATAGTATGGACCGATATGCGTTATGCATAGTACCATGACCTTACTCTTTTCATTTTATCATAAAATTTTTTACATGATTATGTGGAAATTAAAGTGGAAAGCACTAACCTGGGTTTCATATCCATGAGGCAACTGAGAGATGAAGTTGTGAGCATTGGAGGCCTTTGCGGCCACAATTACCTCCTCCATTGTTGCATCCTCTTTTCCAAACAATATATTCTCTTTGATAGTTGTTGCAAAGAGAGCCGGTTCCTGGCTAACCAGACCGATTTGTGACCGGAGCCACTTTAGCCTCAGCCTTTTTATGTCTACTCCATCTAGTAAAATCTCGCCCCCTAGCGGGTCATAGAATCTCTCTAGAAGGGCAACCACGGTTGACTTTCCCGACCCGCTACTACCGACAAGTGCCACTGTCCTACCGGAAGGCACTCTCAAATTGAAATTTACAAATACTGGATTCTCCAACCTTGATGGATACGCAAATTCAACGCTTTTGAATTCGACCTCGCCTGATACGTTTTGTAATACGTCTCCTTCAGTGCTCTCTGAATCAATCTTTGGTACTCTCTGTGTAACCTCTAGTATCCGCTCACCCGCAGATCCTGCCTCTGCGAAGTACTTGACATTTGAGAGCCCTGATCCAAGTGACCTAGAAAGATAGAGAAAATGAGAGTTAGTCTTAAGACTGAAATAAACACACAAATTAATAAACAGCTATAAATGTTCAAGTTTAAAAACTTGACCAAATTGATGCCTCACATTTCTTATCTCCGTTTTCAAAGTACAAACACTCGATTTGAAACGCTCAACATGGTCACCATAATAATATGTGCTTAGAAAATAAATTTTATTTTTCTAGAATCTCTTCACTAACTTTTAAATAGGTACAAAATCACAGTTTTTCAAATTAAAGATTTTTGACTATCCAAAATCAGTGATTTTGTATCTATCTAAAAAAATAATAATTTTTTTTCCAAAAAATAGTAAAAAAATTTAGAGCACAAAAACAATAGCGCATTTTGCTTGTATGTGTGTGTGTAAATGTAAATGTAAATGTAGATGTGAAAGGGAGGTAAAGTGATAATTACAGGCCACCGACAATAGATGCAGCCGCAACAGCAAAGACCGTGCCACCCTTAGCACCATGATACATCACGAGGCGGCTCCCATACCAAACCTCGAATGCATAAATTGCAAATGTAATTCCATTGCTCCCAATTGCAAGGCCTTTAGCCAAGCCTTGCTTGAGGCCAAGCTTTACAGAATACTCGAGAGCTTTCGAGAATTTCGTCATGGTTTGTTCCTCAGCAGCAAATGAATATACGGTACGCACGGAGGAGATTGCTTGTTCAACGATTACGCCCGCTTTGCTGTACTCCTGCTTGATTTTCTGTGAAACTCCCATGAGAATTCTGCCGTACATGAGTCCCGGGATGATTAGTAGTAAGAGAGTTGGAAAGGCTACGAGAGTCAACCTCCATAGCAGGATAAATCCAACCGTGTAACTACCGAAGAACATTGATGCGTTCATTATGAAGTTCGGCACCTGCATATGAATTGTATAGTGAAATTGGTGGTTCTTCCAAGTCACTTTTTCGAAAAGTAAAGTACATGAATGGTATAGATTTCATGATTGGCATTTGGCGAAAATGAAAAGATCGATTTGCACGCTAACCTTTTCGCTTAGAACATCTTGGATGACAAGGCTATCGCTGGAAACACTAGTAATGACCTCATTGGTGGACCCCACTTTTAGGTCGAAATACTCGACATCTTGTCTTAACACAGCCTTTAGGTATCTTGCTCGCATTGTCGATGCTTGCCGCTCTGCTGTCCTTGCCCAGCAGTAACCCTCTATACATAATTACACAACCTCAGCACCATCAATTAATATATATACACTATACAGCAACATTAATTTACTTGTATCTTTAAGAAAGTTAAGTTACCTAAGAAAGCCATGACCAATGATCCCAATGCCAAGAAAACAAGGTCTCTAGCTATCTGTAAAATTAAGGACGGAATTAAATTAAAATCATTACAAAAATGAAAAATCTTCCAAATTAATAATATAAAATGGATATATATATGCAATTCAAGTCTTCTTTAAGAAGGTTAATTTATGTGGTATACATATAATGTGCGTTGACATATGGAATTTGGTGCACATGACAAATGATCTGCATGTTTCATATGGAATTTATTTTTTTATGGTTGTAATGCAATACTTTAAGTTCAAGACTCAAGACATAATGATCACACGCATACAGAAAGAGAAAGAGAAAGAGAAAGAGAAAGAGAAAGAGAAAGATACCGCATTAATTATATATGAAAATAATTGCATTGCAATTAAAAGCGCACTTAATTTTCACACTATGATATGATTCACACATGCAAATTAAAATAGCGACATACAAAGAAAAGCTATGAAGGGAATCAAATGAGGAGATTAATATGCCATATTCTAAAGAATTCTTTAGGATCTAAAGGAATGATTGTACATAAATACACGTTGCTAGCTCATGTTCTTTTTTAACATAGATGAGACAGAAAGAAACCCTCAATTAATATTCACATACTTTTACAAACAAAATATGCATTAATTGCATGGCATCAGTCAAACTTAGTAAATTTTATTTTCACCATTCTCACCTTTAGAAAAAGGATAATAAATGATTTTTAGATTTTGAAAGAATTGCATGTACATATTTCATATTGCTTCTATATACACAATTGAAGCCAAAAAAGGGACACCTTAAAAAACCCAAAATTGACACTATACTTTTGGGTAAAGATAAACATGTCAAATACAAAAGAACAACAAATGAAAGAAATTCTACCTCAAATTCTCTTAATAAATAAAAGATAGAGATATATATACAAATGTCTTACAGTGTTTATTTTGGAGGTGAACTCCATTATAACACCAGGCCCATTGCCTAGGTCATTAAAGAACTGGGCAGTTAATAGAAGCATGACTGGTGTCGAAAGGCCATCGCCTATCGCTCCGATGAAACCGAAAACCATTAGAACCACATCAACCCTGTCTGCATGCATGAAAATTGTGAAAAATGGCGATTTTTCGGTGCGACACCGCCGGCGCTCCTTTCCTTCCATTTGCGGCTTGTTTTTGTCCATCCTCTCTTGTTTAATTTTCCCTTTATCTTGTTGTGAAGGGGTAAAGGAGGATATATGGGGGGGGGGGGGGGGGGGGGGGGGGGGGGGGGGGGCGAAGAGTTGGTTAGGTCCACCTCTCTGGAGAGCTGAGACCTTTATTCGATCGAGTGTAGTATTCAGTTGAGTCGCCTGTTTATAAAGTGCTTCATTTATAACTTTCAAAAAACAAAGGAAAAAAGGAAGAGGAAAAAGAGAGAGAGACGCAAGTTAGGGTGGCCCATTTCTATGCACGCAGCGAATGGATAATTAATTGGTACAATGTTTTTTTACTTTTAGAAATAAACAAATTTAGTTACCGGAAACATGTTGGATTATTTTTTTTTTTATCTCAACCGAAGTAATAATTCAGTCCCATTGAAGTATATATCTATAGAACCGGACTAATAGTTTGGTTTCGGTATTTTCTCGTAAGTTGCAGTGTGTTTTCGGCACAGAAAATTAATCTCAAACTAGCTAGCTATTAGAACTGAACTATTGATTCGGCCACAGTGAGGAATTTAAAATTCACTATTTTTCTTTCTTTTCTCTCTTCCACCCAGGTCCTAGACCTCTATTAGGAAAAGGTCAATGCGACCGAACCAATAGTTCGGTATCATTTTTAACTGTAACTGCTTGTCTGGTAAATTGTGAAAATCAGTTGCCCCAATGAGTCCGAATTATTGGTTTGATCACATCCATTCATCAAGAAAAAAAAATCCATCTTGTTTCTGACAAATTGATATTTTAATTTCTAAAAATATTAAAAATTGGAATTGGTAAGCCTACATGTTTTTAAAAAAAAAAATAGAGAGAGAAAAAGAGAGTGTGGAGAATGGCTAACTAGCTAGGTTCGCACTTTTTCTGTGTTTTCCATTCTCCTCCATTCGTACAGATAAAAAAAAAGGTTGTCATAATCTTTTGATTTATCTCTCGTTGTAAAGTAAAATGAAAGCTGTGAAAATAATGCTTTGCATTTTTTAAATCAGAGAACAGGATGCTAATAAAAGGAATAAATTCTGTTAATATTTAAATCATTGTTGAAAGTAGGTATTTTGTTTAAATTAATAACGGAACGAATATAAGCAATTAATTAATGATGTGTTTGTCTTTTGTTTTTTAAATAACCTTATAACTTTTATGTGAAAGATGTTTGAAAGATTTCTTATTTTCTCTAAATTAATTGTCCAAAAGTTTTCCATACAAGTACGTAATCAAGATTTTACCTTTTCAAACCACCAAATTTGAACATGAAATCATTAATAATGAACTTTTGTTTAAATTAACTTAATTGAACAACATCTTTTATTTCATATACAACTTTCATCTTTCAATATATGACGAGCCAAGTTGGATATTCCAAATTTTACAAGATAAAAAAAACTATCATCTCAATTTTAATTCACATGTCAGTATCTTCAATTAGCTAGAGAGCTTTCTATCATCTCCTTTTCCTTTTCCTTTTCCTTTTTCCTTTTCCTTTATTAGGTGGTTGGTTGTGTTCCGATGAATTAAAAGACCAGCGATTTCACCTCCATATATTAATTGTATTCCGATTTGGAGGCTACACTACACAGTTTGGCGCATGTAATCCACCGCAGAGAATCTAAATGGTGGGAAATGGAGAGAAAAAAGAAACGCAATGTAATTAATTAATTATGAATTATGTAAGTGTTGTTGTTTGTGTTGGCAAATGGATACATACTAATTAATATACTAATATACTATTTGGGTTGACTTTGAAAAGGTGATAAAACGTCATTAATGACGCCTGCTTCGAGTCCTCGAGACATGCAACCAACTCATATCTTAACCCTCTCTATCTCTATCTCTGTTATTCCTTCCAAATTGCACAAACCAATTATATATATTAATTTTAGCTAATTCACAAGCAAATTCTCAACATTTTTTCCTTAAAAATATTGTCCTAAATATCATTATCAAAGTTTCTAATTGATTATTGTTTTCTTCCTTCAAATTTGTCCCATATATCACTATAGAAAGTTTGAAATTGAGTGCAAGGAAATTAAGCTCTTTTATTAACCAACTATATCATGGAAGCAATATGTAGTGTCAAATGAAACATATTTGTGGAATACAAAAACACTAACTAACTATTGATGTGACAAAGATTTATTTTATTTTATTTTATGTTTTCTTTTTATTATTTTTCATCTTTGCTATACAATTTTTGTGTATTTTATATAGATAGAGTATGAAACAAAATACATTGTATATTTTTGCACAAAATAAATATCCATCGAAGATGTTGATAACCTTGATTGCACAACTATGTGACAACATATCAATTGAATTATGTTATGATAGAATATTAATTGCTTATATGACAACATATTAAGTTATTAGCGTATATATGTTGACAAGAATAGTAGAAAATTTTCCCTACATTATTCCTATAGAATAATAAAACTCTATTATGCAATGATAAAAGAATAACAATGAATATTAAATATATTATCTCCTCAATATGTTCTCTCTTTTCCATTCTACAAGTTTTTTTTTTCAACTCTTACTTTCAAACTTAAAATATGCTGAATACTTTATAAAGTTAAACCTATTCTAAATTTACGCCGTTTGCTTTTTTTTTTTTTTTTTTCATTCCCTACTTGAACTTGATTGTTCCTTCTATTGCATGATCATGCAATAAAACATAAAACAGCAGAGGAAATAAATTGGCAAGATGCATATTGCCCTTGCTTTGCTCTATGCACTTTGAAATAATTGTAGATATGTAGGAACCCTCTGGCAGTCTGGCTAACTAACCCAGATAAGCTCTAAACATACCCCTTTACTAATTGCAGCTTAACGTCATAGCCTACGTTTAATGTTTTAGTTACTAATATAATATAACTCTATAATTCAAAACATATCTTATTAAAATATATATATATATATGAGGAGGGTTCAAATGCCTCCATTTTTCATGCCTCCACCATGCCTCCATTTTTAAAAACTTTAATAACTCAAAATTCAAAACTTAAAAGTCAAAATAAAACTGTTGGATATGATCTAAATCATTTTATCTATGCACGTGTAAAAAATTATGACATTTCAATTTTGTTTTGGTTGTCATCAAGAGCTTGTAAAAAAACATACAAATGTGGATAATTTCTAGACGTTGATTTTTCAACTTATTGATTCACATAAAAACAAAATCAAATGTGATAATTTTTTATGAGCACATAGATAAAATGATGTAGATCATATCCAACGGTTTTATTTTGACTTTTAAGTTTTAAATTTTGAGTTATTAAAGTTTTTAAAAATGGAGGCATGGTGGAGGCATGAAAAATGGAGGCATTTGAACCCTCCTCTATATATATATATATATATATATATATATATATATATATATATATTTTGGGTTGAGTGAGGCTATGTAATATATATTATCAGATCGACATGTGCTAATTAGGGGTGTAAACGGAGCGGATTCGAAGCGGAAATGCTAATACCAAATCCGTATCCGTCTTTCAATGAGCGGATACGGATAATAAACGGATATCAAAACTCAAAATCATATCCGCCTTAACCGAATACGGATACGGAGCGGATAATCTCCGAATATGGATATGGAACAGATAATTGTCGGATATTGAATCATATGTATTTTAATACAAATACCAATTAATAAAATTCAAATATGAAATTCTTTCAGCATATAACACGTTTGATTTACAAAATATAAAAGATATAAGGTCCGGATCTCTACTAAAAATTAGTCCCACGAGTGAAAAGATATAAAAGTGAGACATCATATATAGAAATCGCTTTGGATACGGATACAGATATATGCGGATATCCGCTCTGTTTAGAGGTATAAAAATTTATCCGTTTCCGTATCCGTGTATTTTGACTATGTTCAATATATATCTGTATCCGTATCCGTTAAGTATCCGCTCTGTTTAAAATAGATACGGATAGTAGCCGGATACGGAGCGGATTTGAACCAGATAATCCGGATCCGTTTACACCCCTAGTGCTAATGTACTATAGGAATAATGTAGAATTGGTATGTAACATTTTTATATAAAAATCATGTTCAATAATGTATTGAAGTTTAAATAATCATTTCGAATTGTTGAACATGATTTTCATATAAAAATGGTACATACCAAATTTTACTCATTTGATAATATTTACTACTTTTTATAGAAATAATGTAGAAAATTATTGTTTTTGAATGGTTCAAAATTTTCAAATCAAGTGATTTTCTACTTATCTAAAAAACTTTTAAATTATTCTAAAAATATAAAATTGCTTTGCATGTAAATTTTCATATTGAAGATCATGTTAAACAGTTCAAATTGATTATTTGAATTTCTAAAATATAAATATGAATTCATAGCGTAGACCGTTGTGTAATGTATAATCTTCTATTAATTTTGATATATAATATACACACACATATCCTTTTACTACTGTAGCTTTACGTCATACCCTACGTTTACAGTTTTATATTTAACTCTCAAATTAGAAACAGATCTTATTTAAATATATATATTCTTCTTAATTTGATGTAAAATATACACATATGTCGGCGATATGATTGTGAACGAGCGTTTGACTTAAAACATAAAAAATAGGAAAACAAATTAAAAAGATTGAGGCAGATAAATATATATATATATATATATATTTTGACTTGAAAACTTTAAACATATATATTTGTTGAGTGAATGAGTGTTCTCACTCATTAGGTGCAGAATGAGTATATGCATGCATGTGTGCTTTATTAAAAGCACTAGCGATAAAGACTGGTTTTGAGATCAATTACTTGAATGTATACCAATTATTAACAAGTTAGAAATCGGTCATGACCGACCATTTCTCCAGAGCATAAATTATTTACATGATGCATGTCACAGTGAGTGCATGCAATAATTACTCGCATATGAAAAACCAAATAATATATCTAGTTTAAATGAGTGATTATATTTTTTGTAAAATTAAATACTAATTGCAAAAAAAAAAAAATTTAAATGCTTAACTTCGTTGTAGATATCTTTATGCTACCAAAGGTGATTATTACCTTGGCATACTTTTATTCGTTTATCAGATTCATACCGTACTATCGTATTTGATAAGACAAATATATATTAGATTTGTTTTCTTTAACTTATTGGATACATATAAGGATAAATTTTCCGTTAACTTATCAGATACGAATATGAAAAATGCTTCCTCCCTCCGTTGATGCTCCTTTTTATTCCGAAATTTTTATTAATAACATTTAAAATAATTAAATTAAAGAAAATGACATGGTTTTAATCAAATTTTCGGAAACAACATTTCCGCTAGATAATCCAGCATAAATTATGGCCAGTCCCGCTAGATTATCCAGCAAAAATGGATAATCCGGCGGAATTGCCTATTCCGCTAGATAATCCAGCGGAATTAGAATTTCTGCCTTCAATTTTTATAAATATATGGTTTTCTCTCTCTTCAATCTCACAATTCATTATGCAGCTCAAGAGGAAGAAGAGAGAATCTCAGCCCTTCTGTCTAACATATAACATTCAAAAATTCAAAACATCAAAAAATACAAAAAAATTGGAGTTTTGGAGTCTAGAAAATTGGGGGGTGGGGGTTTGGGGAGGGGATTGTTGCATGTTGTACAACAGGATAGAAATTAAAGAAATTAATTGTGAAGAATATTATATGGTTGTAGAGAGGTAGGTGAACTGGTGAAGTCTAATTTAGAGAGGTCAAGTTCATGGCCAGCTAATGAAGAGATACTAGAATATTGAACACTGATTGATTGGACAGTTTAGGTCGCTACCAAACTTTTCTTTCTTTTTCTGAAAAAAAAAAACAAAGAAAGATTGGCAGCTCGGATAAAAATTATACTATAATTTAATCAGACGCAGAACTAAGAATATATATAAATTATCATTGATACGTCCCTTCCCGTAGGGGCCGGGCCGTACTTGGACTCGGTCCAGTAAGGTGCAGGCACGCCCCGTTCCTGGGAAGCAGGCCGTGCGGAGATTGGGTGCTGATTGCGCGGCCCGTCTCGCCTTGAGCGAAGCGGGTCGGAATGGCGGGCACGCGGGGAGTCGGAGGGATATTAACGCTCTAACCCTTTTTGATACCTCTCCAGGCTCCAAGATGTGATAAATGCGATCCCCTTTTCTGGGGGTTTCTTTGCCTTATATAGGGGGTGGCCCACTGTAGCGGGGTCTTGTCAGCATTAATGACAAAGACCCGCATACTGTTGAGGGTGTCCGCATATTAGGCTATAAAGTTCGCGTAGTAAGTCTCAAGCCGAACGGCGAGGTCGCGTGTCAACCTTTCTGGGCTGTTCGGCATGCTAGGCTTTGAGCCTTGTTTTGTTCAATTTCGAGCGGGCCCTTAGGAGGGCTCCGAGTCTCAGTTTGTGCTTCGCCTCAGGCCGGCCCTAGGAGAGGGTCCGAATCCTGAGTGATTTCTGACCTCGGGTTGGCCCCGGGAGGGGGTCCGAATCCCGAGTAATTTCTGATCTCGGGTTGGCCTCGGGAGGGGGTCCGAATCCCGAGTGATTTCTGACCTCGGGTTGGCCCCGGGAGGGGGTCCGAATCCCGAGTGGTTTTTGACCTCGGGTTGGCCCCGGGAGGGGGTCCGAATCCCGAGTAATTTTTGGGCCGCGGTCTGTTTCGGGCTTGTTTGCTGTGAACTTTGATCTAGAGATGTTTAGTTGGGCCAGGCCTGGACCTTTTAAGGGCCATTGGCATATGGGCCTATCAATCATAATATAATTTTATTTTATAATTAAGGAGACTACAAGATACATATACTAATATAAATGAGTGAGGCTACGGTGCTATTACAGATCCATATTTTAATTTTCAAAGTTTTTGAAATAGCCGATCCGAAACCGTTCATCATGATCATATGAAAAATATACTTAGAGATCAAATTTTACATTTTTTAGAAAAAAATTTATTACTTTTTTAGTTAGGTAGAAAATCACTATTTTCGAATGGTTTAGAATCTGTAGATCAAGTGATTTTGAAGAACGACTATTTAGAAATTTGGCATTCAAACACATTTTCATATAGAAATTATATTAAGCAAAAAGAACGACTATTTAGAAGAGAAAAGGTATTAATCCCCTCTTATCAATCTCCGGAAAATCCCCGGATGTTTTGGATAAGCTTTTAACTGTCTTTTAACTGTCGGTCCAACATAAAAAATCTCATTCTCATTTCAGTCGCGACTCCCCGTCAAATAAATACCAAATGTTAAATCCCATTCTCAAGTCTCTCATTTCTCTCAAATTCTCAAATACCAATTGTTAAATCCGATCCGCGACGGCAGCGACGGCCGCGACGGCAGCGACGGCCGCGACTGCAGCGACGACAACGACGGTGACACGCGACGGCAGCGACAGTGACGCGCGACGGTGAACAAAAAGAAAGTTACCTGTCGACGGTAGCGACGGCGACGAAGTACTGGACCACTTGAACGACGAAGAAGACAGTGGTGGTGTCACGCTACAGGTTTTGATTTTAGACCTCAATTTTCTTGAATATCGAAGTAGTTTTGATTTCAGATCACGGCTTCGATTTTCCTTCAATTTCAGCCCTCAAAATCATACAATCGCGATATTGCATCTCAAATTTTGGTCTAGTTATGATTGATTGATTTTCTCATATTTTATTTGTCATTGATTCGATTTTTTCGAAGGATCTAGGGTTTTTACTTTTTTAATTAATATTTCGTCAAATTTAGATTATGATTTTCCACTATTTTGATTTTTGACACCAATTGTCGATATGCTGATTTTGGTTTTTTTCTTCAAATCGACAATCTGTATACTTTCTCGATTTCTCTGGTGATCACCACTGTCTCGACCAAATCGCGCTTCTCTCGATCAATATTTGAAAATTTTAGTTTACAACATCTATTTACAGGATCTATCTAATAGATTTACATGATCTATACAATATTTTATAGGATTTATCTCCTTGGATATATGTAACAATTTACAGTATGGATACATTGATTTCACAAGATTCATGTAACAATTTACAGTATGGTTGTATAAGTTTATCACAGTATGTAATTTATAGGATACATATAACAATTTTACAGGATATGTGCAACAGTTTATAGTATTCACTTTGGTTAATCATAGTTACAGCATCTGTTTAACAGTTGTACTCATAAACAGCATTTGACAGGATGTATTAGACAGTTTTTACTTGGGTCACAGTATTCACTTTAGTTTACATGATATGTGCAATTTTACAGGATACATATAACAATTTTACAGCATACATAGTACATTTTTACATGATACATATAACAATTTTGCATGATACATATACCAATTATTAATATTTATATATGGATCTATATCATGTAAAATAAGCCTTGAATACTGTAAATTTGGAAAATGCAAATTATGTATTAGACAGTTTTTACTATGAGTCACTGGAGTTACAGTATTTACTTTAGTTTACATCATATATGCAATTTTACAGGATACATATAACAATTTTACATGATACATAGGACAAGTTTACAGGGTACATATAACAATTATTAATATTTATATATGGATCTATATCATGTAAAATAAGCCTTCAATACTGTTAAATTAGCAGATGCAAATTATGTATTAGACAGCTTTTACTGTGATTCACTTTGGTTACAGTATTATTTTTCTGTGCAATTTTACATGATAAATTTCACAGGATACATCAACAATTTTGCAGGATACATATAACAATTTTGCAGTATGTTGCTTTGATTGTTTGCATCTGCTAATGGTTCATAACTCTAATTTTTAACCTTGCTTATTTTTTTTTTTTTGCAGGATGATATATCAAAAGAACGTGTGGTTCTAGCGATGAAACTTCTCACTCATCCGAATAATGTGCACCAGAGGGTTATGAAGTGAAGAAGCCATGTTTGTATTGATGTATTAGCCATGTTTTTTTGTTGAATTTTTCTCTGTGCTTGTGAACAGTATGATGTTACAGTATGTTATGAAGTGAAGAAGCCATGTTTGTATTGATGTATCAGTGGTAACAATTATGGGTGGTAACAGTTATGGATGGTGACATCTTATAGTTGATTGTTATAGTTTATGGTTTTGAACAGTTTATTTTGTGATTAATATATGTCAGTTTTATAGTTTGCATCTGCTAATTTTACAGTATGTCAGTTTATTTTGTGATTAATATATGTCAGTTTTATATTTTAATATTAACATATGTCAGTTTTATAGTTTGCATCTGCTAATTTTACAGTATGTAAGCCTTATTTTACAGTATGTCAGTTTATTTTGTGATTAATATATGTCAGTTTTATATTTTGCTATTAACATATGTCAGTTTTATAGTTTACATCTGCTAATTTTACATTATGTAAGCGTTATTTTTACATGATATAGATCGATATACAAATATTAATAATTGAAGAAAAAGAGAAATACGAAAAAAATAAAAATAAAATTTAAATTTTAATATCGAAAAAAAAAATTAATTTTGATGCAAAAAAATTAATTTGGCACAATTTTAGGTTTGTTTTTGAAACCTTCTAGAAGCCGTCAGTTTTTCAAGTACAGCCGGAAGTACAGTGGCTTTGCAAGTTGCTAACTGTTTGCAACTAACTTGGGGACCACTTCCAACTAACTTGGATTGTTGGAATTTTAAACTTCTTATTATACATGATCTGTCGTTGAAGTTACAGTATTGGTTGCAGAGTTTTACAGTATTCGCGCAAGTCAAATGACAGTTTTTTTGGGGAAAAACTGGGGATTGAAGCTTGGGGACAATTAGTCGGACCCTATTTAGAATTCAAAATGAAAATACGCATCCATAGTATGGAGCAACGTACGCTATGCATATGCATAGTAGCTAGCATAGCCTCTATAAAAATTATAGATGTCAAGAGCAAAACTGATAATATAAATTTATAGAAATGCTCAGCCACTCCTAAGTAAGCTTAATTTAGATTCGTTCCTGAATTTAATTGATCTGAAACGTGAGGATCAAATTGCAAGTGGTGACCCTTTAGACTGTACAAGATAAATGATTCTTAATTACCTCCAAAACATGCATTGCATTTGCATCAGTTGTTACCAGTATATTCTTATCAGTATAAATAAATAAATATGCCTGGAAAAGAAAAGAAAAGAGAAAAGATTTTTACAAATGTTGTGGTCATTTGGATAAGGTGACAAGTCCTAAAGACCAGTGATTTGATCCAAAATCTATAACACTATTGCAAAAGAAGTGGAGGAAAAGAAAAAAGAACATGGATGGGTGCAAGTGCCAAGTGCCAAGTGGTGTATGCGCTATCAGATTTTGACACCAGCCAACTAATTAGAAAAATGAAAAGACAAGTGATAGAAGAAAGGTAACAAAGGTAATTTCGTTGGAGGTCACTCAATATATAAATCTTAGTTAGTTGTTACAAGATATATAATTGCTTCAGCTGACATCTATCTTTTCCTTTTGATAACTCATTCTGTACCTCTTTTCTCTAACAAATGAATATCCACATCTTATTTCCTCATTATCTCATGACTCATGTAGTCACGTAGAAAGCAAAGTTGCTTCATGGGAATTAATTAAGTTTGGTGCATTAACCTAGCTTTAAAGAAAGGAATCAGGAGCAGTTCCATGGATATCAGATCCATATTTGGTCCAATGTCAGATCAGACCCGTCCCATCTATATATATCAACATTTGTGTTGATCAAGAGTACACAAATTTTAGTTAGTTGTTACAAGATAATTGCTTCATGTGACATCTTTTCCTTTTGATGAATCATTTTGTCCCTCTTTTGTTGGATATATTTTCATTTCTTCATTATCTCATTAGTCATGTAGAAAGAAAGATAATGGACTTAACTATGATACAACTCAAAGTTGCTTCATGAACCTTCAAAGAAAGGAATCAGGGGTGGTCCGACGAGCATCGAACCAAATTCGATCTGATACCAGATTAGAACCGTATGATCCACATCAAAATCCATTTACACAGTCAACTTTCAGATTCGCACAGATCAAAGTTGCTTCATGTGAATTAAGTTTGGTTCATGAACCTTTAAAGAGACGGACATTGAACCAAATTTGACCCGATGCAAGGTCAGAATCGTCTGATCAGCATCATAATCCCCACAGTCAACTTTAAGATTCGCACAAATCAAAGTTGCATGAATCTTAATGCGAAGTAGAAGACTTCCACTGGACATCAGACCAAAGCCGAGTGAAAATCATTTTAGTGCCTATTTAGATTATAGGGAGTCCGCTTTGAGATTCTTGTCAAGTTAAAACGGACAAGGCGTATCTCATTATATTATACACGGTAGGAGGGTGCCGCACTGGATCTGAACCCCTTGAAGAATCAAGTGAAGTGTAAATACGAAAAATTTAGTGTACCATTGTTATAGAAAGGTCTATAGCTTGAAAAATTTAAAGACTCGAGTCTAAGCTGAGGGGATACAGATTCATTGGACCGCCTTACAGTTACAGTTACAGGTCTATACTTGAAAACAAATAAAAGAAAGATAACATTAATTATTGAGTGGCCCGCAGTGACTGGAATCCGCCTTAGCAGAATATAGAATCTACATTTATTAAAAGTTTAAGGTACTCATCAAAATTGAACATCTGTACGATTTTTCCACTAGGCAGCTGATATCCTATTCCTATCCTTCTTTAGAGAGGTAATGGTCATGCAGCTATTAGCGAATCAGAGAACAAATAATTAATAATAAAAAAAACAAATAAAAACACTAATGACTAATGATGCTGTGCTATTTGAAAGACAACTAATCAAAGCACTAATGATGGTCCCTTAGACCGTTAAGCCAGAAATTAACCAAAAAAACCCAATATTTTTTTCCCTAAGATAAAAACGAGATTAATCGGGATCTACAGAATGAAATCTTACTAATTCATAATCTCACTAGTGCATACACTGCATATATATATATATATACTACTATTATTTCCAAAAGTAATTAGGAAGTGGGGGTCCTGGGGGACTAGGGGGAAATAAAATAAATTATAAAAGCAAATTTGGTGCCTGGATTGTGCACCCACAAAATAGCAAATTTCATTATATCTAAACCTTCTGGATAATAACTGAGTTGGCTATCCCTTCTTCCTCAATTGTCTTGCTGACGTCATCAAGAGGTTTCGGTGGGAACCCAACAGTCTGTAGCTGGTACGATCTATCTGTACTGGTACCACTTGGTCTAGAGGCATCAATGAAGGCTCTCAGATCACTTATAGTATTGCTGGTATTGAAACGAGCCACAAGGCGGGTCCCATCTGACAGCCTTATCTGGATAGAAGTAGTAGGGAGAGATTCATCCACTCCAAAACCAGGAGTGGAGTTTGAAGCTGGGGCAAGTACTGGTACTGGTACGGGAACATCAGTACCAGTCGTGTCAGGCACTTGCTCCGTAGGATCAGTACCTAGGGTTCTCCCAGTGCCTCGGAAAGTGCCATTCTGCCTTGCTCTTTTCTGCATGAGATCCATGTGGGGTAAATGAGTCACTTTACTTGAAATTAACGATTGTACCACTGTTACTGTGATGCTATCAGAAAGTAACATCACTGGTATAATATCACTCTTCCAAATAGGGGTGTCAACGGATACGAAACGGGTCGGGTGGAAGCATTTTCATACCCTTACCAACGAAAATAAACTTTACCCTTACCAGTACACGATAAGCTAACAAAAAAAAATCTTACCCATACTCGTCTATTGAATACGGTATGGGACGGGTAAATGGATAAAGGGTGCCACTGAATAGATATATATGGGCATAAATAAAACTAAATCATATCATGCATCATCCCCATATAAATATATATCTATATATAATTTTATTTTTAATAAACGGGTACGAAATAGTCCTTACTCGTACCCTTACCGTTATGTTAACAGAAAAACTTTACCCGTACCCGTCTTATTGAATATGATACGGGTCGGGTAAATGGAAAAAGGTTACCATTAACACCCCTACTTCCAAGTCGGAAAATTAAAAAGAGGCCAAAATGATTTGGTATATTACTCCAATGTAATGCCAGCAAAGTCTAATAATACCAAAGAGAACTAGTGCAACTGTGCAAGTCAAATTGTAACATCTTATGAACAAAAATAATAGGTGGCGAAGTAATACGTACATGTGGAGGCCGTAGAGCCTGAGTGGGATAGTTACTTTGCCTGTGAACGAGCTTGACCTGGACCTCTGATGACCCGTCAGAGGGTTTAAGTTCCTCTGGGCATGCAGACTTCTTGATACTCTATTTAAAAAAAAATTTGTTATACAGAGAGAGAGAGATGACGATTAGTGTTTCGATTGAACTTTGAGAACAGGTGCATCATTCTATTAACTTCAAAAAAATAATAAAAAAAAAAACGTTTCTGTAAGTGAAAACCCCACCCTTGGCACAAATTCATATCACCTGAGTTGACTCAAATTTTGAGTTTAGATCCGGACCGTCCGATCAGCTTTAGCACGACTATTATAAAGGGGCCTTGGGCCAGATTGGCCCGAACTCTGATCAGACGATCCGGATCTAAACTCAAAATTTTGAGTTGCTTAAGATAAGCAACCCTAAACCCTAAACCCCAACCTACCAGCACTATGAATTGATGAATACTAAATAGCCATTAAAATAATATATAAACAATATAAATAATAACTAGAACAAATAAAATGCACAAGCTAATATAAACTTAAAAAAATGCTCGGATAAACCAATCAGCCAGTAAATGTTCAGCACTTAGATGAGCAGAAAAATTACTCTATAATCCTACATTAACACCGCTCCTTTTTGTTTGCAGAAACATCCCTTCTATAAAAGTGGTTCCTTATTAAAAGCTGGATCATTAGCAACATTACTTCTCAAGTTTGGCAATGTTATTAGCCATTTCAATTTATATTCTCATGATCAATTATACTACCTTAATTACACTAATTGTTTATTATTTATTTAACAAGAACCCTATTATCAATACAAATATCAATTTGTGTCCATGATTTAATCTGACATTTCCAAAATTCTTCATCTTTTGTAGTGAGAAGTGAGGGGAATTTTCACCAAATTCCTCATAAATTAGGTTCACTTTTTAAGTTTGTCACTAAATTAAAAAGAATCCTGGCAAATTTTCCACGACCGCTTATTTGGAAAACGAACATAAACACAACAAATTTAACTAACCTCAAGAAAGGCGGCATTTTCTGGATCATCAAATCCTCTTAAGGGACCATTATCTACAGTGAAACCATTCCTCCAGAAGTAAATATTGTAAGAAATACTCTCCGTTTGTTGAGCACCAGAAGACGGTGCTTCTTCACTTGATAATACCCTTCCCTTGCCGGTAAAGCTCTTGGATTTAGACTTAGATGGGGCAGGTCTTGCAAATTTCCTAGCTTGCTCAAAAATGGCTTCTCCATTATTACGGCTTCGCTTTCTAGATGAATCCCTGACAAGCATTCCACTAACAGAAAAAGATAAAATTAACATCGTGCATATAGAAGTTGCATTATTCAGTTTAATAAACTTTTTAATTGACTTTCTCTGTATTGATTTCAATACTGCACTAAACTTTTTAATTTCATTCATCATGGGCCAGCCAGGCTGATAGTGGCACTTAATTTGGTAGTAATCAATACAAGGCAATGATTTACTAAGTTCTTCTACAGATTAATAGGATTTTAGTGAAATCAACGAGTTTTCTGGCCAAATTACGGAATGTATCGTTCAACTTAGAAAAATAGTTCAATTTTTATGTTTGATTATAAGTGCTTTCAATCACTTCAAACGCTTCTAAAAGGTGACTGTTCAGTTAGAGCTGCTTCAGGGGCCATATCGGGTCAGAACTGGACGCAACTGCCACAGTTACCCAGCCTGCACTCAGGTTACAACTTACAAGCTTGCGCTACGGACGGAGCTCAGCTAATTACATTCAAACACTGAAGTACTAAACCATATGGCCTCAGATCCAGAGCAGTACCCTACCATGTAGAATGAGATTTGCATCATCTGCTTTAACCTGGTACGAATCTCAAAGCGACCCCCTACAATTCAAATAGGCACCAAAATGATTTTGGCTCGGCTGGGAGTTATTCCACATGGTAGGGTACCGCGAATTTGCATCACCTAAGATATCTCAAACTTTGAATTGATATGTGGAAGTCCGGACCGTTTAAATCATTTCTGCACGAATCTCAAAGCACAATAATACTGGCTTTAGATGAACTGAAAATTTGAGATATCTCAGAGGATATGGACTCAGGGTACCACAGGGGATACTCACCCAAACCCTACAAGAAAGCAGATACATACTAGTACCACTATACCAGAAAAACAAGAAGCCTGAATCAGTATCAGATACCTCACCTCTTCTCTCCTCCAGCGTAGTAATCCTGATCTTCATCAGAATCAGTATCAGAGTCCGAGTCTGACTCTGCCTTCCTCTTAAGATCTGAAAAGGTTGTGATTGCCGATCTCTTACTCGACTTCCCAGCCTTCTCTTTCCCTCTAGATCCCGACCCGCCCACACGCACGGCCACAGAAGGACGCGCCACAGAAGTATTACCCGCGTCTTCGTTTTCTGAAGGAATGTAATCCTCGTCATCACTGTCAGCCTCTTTCCCTTCTATCTCCTGATTCTCGTCTTCCTCATTGTTTTCTTCTTCCCCTGCCAGAGGCTGGTCTTCGAAGAAGGACTCGATGGCTGGGTCCAGATGCCATTCATGACTCTCAAGGAAGAAGAGCGCCTCCTCGCGAGAGGCCGAGGTGACGCCGACGAAGGAGTTCACCAGAGATTCCACGTCCATAGCGCTACGACCCGCTTGACCCGCTCCGGTCATCACCTCCTCCTCTTTGCTGCCGCCACCGCTCATCCGGGTTTAGATGGATTGGAAGTAGCAAAAAAATGATCGGGTAAATGGAGAAATGGAGGTTGTGATTCCCGTGGGGTTTCATTCCACTAACGGAGCAATGTTGGCTTCATTCAGCGCACAAACCATACGCAGGGCTGTATTGATTCTATAGTCATTGCGCTGCACGAAGCCAAAAATGCTGTGTTAAATTTTTGACCATTAATTTCTGGTCTGGGTATTGTACGTCAAAAAACGGGAGAAAGTTTTGGGCTAAGTCCAAATTGGGCTTTTTTACTGGGCCTAAAATAGTTTATGATTGAGAAGTGGACAAAATTAAAATTGTGGGCATGAGACAGACAGAAATAGCTAGCTCTTCTCTTCTTAGTGGTTAGTGCTTAATTATTCCTTTCCCTCCCTTGGGCCTCCAATGCAAACCTCTTTGTTCCTTAATTCACTCCGTCACTATGCTATATATGCTATGCATACTTCACGTGTCAAGTCTATTATTCACAGAGAAAATTAACAGAAAGATTGACATTCAAGCTGATTCAGAGCTATACATTGAGGTACTTACATGGTGCCACAGCTATACATTGACATTCAAGATCGAACAGTTCTAATCGAACATCACATAAATTTGATCTGATACCCATTAAACCGCCCCACTCCTATCAGATATATATATAGTAACCAATATATATTAACAAGAAAACAAGCATATGATTCGATCCAATTAATTATTTCCTTGTTGTATTTCCTTTCTCATGTTTAATTCTCTCTTGGATTGTGATATTAATTTGGTCCTGGACGACAAAATTCTAGTTGCTACCGTACCGTACCGTACCTAGCCTGCAGGTGGGTACCAACTACCAACCAGATATCAATATTCAATACCAATTTTAAATTTAATGAACCGTACGTTCCTTGCTTTCAGTGTCCTTTAATTTGCATGCACCTGTACGTGGTCACTTGCTGCCAGCCTCATTTAGTAAAACGGTACGGTATCCAAGGTTTATGTCACACAATCACATTAATATATGTGAGGGATCGATGCTGATATTAACACTACAAATTTTGTTATTACGTACCACAATACATTACAAAAAATTATGGACAATTAATTAATTAATTTAATCCCTCCTTAATTGTGGAACCAAATTAAATTTGCTGCATGCTCTTTTTTTCACAAAAACAAGAATATATATGTTTTTCTTTATCCCAGTCGTACGTACGTTCAAATTCTTTTTAACAATCAAAATTAATTTGGAGATGAAATATGTTGTTTTTCACTTCTTTTCAAAATCTAAACCGTTGAAAATATTTGAACGGTTGGATGTTCTTGAAAAAAAGCAGCAGATTCTCACCCCTTGATTTTCCTCTTGTAACGTTTTTTTTTTTTTTTTTTTTAATTCACAACTATACTGTTTGTCCTTCCTTGCCTTAATTTTTATTTATTAGCTAAATAATTTTCATAATTAGTAAATCTTTTATCACCAAAACTTTATTATTTGTTTTTTCCCCATTCAAATTGAAAAATCTTCCATATTTTTCTCTTAGATGATTGTTCTAATTAATAAAAATTAATAATTTAATTCTCCATTACGTTACATTTCTTTGAAAGGAAATGAAGTAAATTTTTAATACCCGATCGAAAATTGTAAGTATGGAATTAATACTTTGCTTTAAGACTAGTTCCTAATTTATGTAAGAACATATTTATTAATAAATAAGGATTATGATAGAATTAAAATTATTTTTTATATATTTGTAAGTTGATTTTTGGAAAGAAAAAAAAAACTCGATAGTATAGTCATCCGATGAAATGAATATAAACCATCCAATAAAAAGTTGGAGAAAAATTTAAAATTAATTTATAACACCATTTACTATTTAAATAGATTAGAAAAATGACAAATTTGCCCCTCATATCCATTTGTTCTCCATTAATTTTTTTGGTAATTCCGTTAAAATTCAATTTCCATTTTAGAGAAAACATGTTGAGGTACGAAAAACAAGGAAGACAAGTAGAAATAATATCAAGAAAATAAATGGCAACGCACATGGGTGCTAACATCAAGGAAAATATATTAATTAGAGAGCAGAAAAGAAAATAAATAAAGAAGCAAGAAATAGCCGATATTTTTATTAATACCCAAAAAAAACAAATTATCAAATTTGTCTCACCCCAAACTTATATTTAAATCTACCCCAACCGCCCAGCCACTGGGCGGTCCAGTTTCCTAGCTGACCGCCCAGCAGCTGGACAGTCCACTGTGCATAGCTGACCACCCAGCTGCTGGGCGGTCCAGTTTCCATAGTTGACCGCCCACTGGCTGGGCGGTCCGCTAGTGAATTTTTTTTTTTTGTTTTTTTTTTTTAGAGAGACAATATGAATATCAAGATGCTGAATACGCTGAATATTCGGATTTTTTTTTTTAAATATTAGTTAGATTACTTCTATTAAACATATTTATATTAAAATATGCTAAATTACTTGGAATTATGTTAAATTACGTTGAGTTACACTATATTAAGTTAAATTACACTAAATTACATTACATTACGCTAAAATACGGTAAATTACAATAAATTACATATGAATAGGGACGATATCTTCACTAAAAAGGCGAAAAACGACGACGAAACTTCAAACAGTCATAAAACGACGCTCGAGTGTCCGATTTCAGCAAATGACCACTTTTCGGAAAGCTTGTGAAAATGCGCATGCGTCCGTGCTCGCTATGCTAGATTTCAAAATTCAGAATCTCCAAAAAACAAAGGGAAGAGCCTCAAAACTTGAGTTGAAGTTTCTAATTAAGATTTTCATTTCTATTATTCAATCCAAGTGGCTCAGTAAATTAGTTACATAATGAACTTGTAGAATACCAATTTTTACTATTTTCCGAATTTTTTTACTATTTTTTATGATTCATCAAAGATGACACACAATCGGTCTACTTTAGCGTAATTTTGCGTAGTTTAGCGTAATTAGCGAAGTTATTGTAATTTAGAGTAATTTAGTGTAATTCAACATAATTTATCGTAATATAGTGTAATTCAATATAATTTCAAGTAATTTAGTGTGTTTTAGTATAAATTTGCTAATTATAAATCAAAAGAAGTAATATAACAAATAATTTAAACAAAAAATCTGAATTTTTAGCGTTAAGAATTCAGCATCTTGATATTCATATTGTCTCTTAAAAAAAAAAATCACTAGTGGACCGCCCAGCTGCTGGGCGGTCAGCTAGGAAACTGGACCGCCCAGTGGCTGGGCGGTTGGGGTAGTTTTAAAAATAAGTTTGGGGTGAGGACAGATTTGATAATTTGTTTTTTTTTGGGGTATTAATAAAAATATCGGAAGAAATAGTAAGCATGTTTGAAGGATTTTAGAAGAAGAGCTTCACCATAAAGAGAGTCTAATTTTTATTTGAATTAATTTTTTATATGTTCTTCAAATCTACTTCAATTTTTAATTTCTCCTCGATTTTTTCAATATTTTATATTTACCCTTCAACTCTTCTTTCTCTTTCATATTTATTTTAAAACCAAAAAAAAAATATTAGCATTCTACTTGATATATAGCTGCTATTGCTATCAACAAGGTTAGATTCGTCAATATACAGAAATAGACAGTTAGTTTGTGCAATTCAACTAGCATTAATTTTATTTTTATGATTCTAAGGACATATGTGAAAGACAAAGAAGAGCTGAAAAAACAAATATAATATATTAAAGAGTTTGAAGAAAACTAAGAAATTGAAGTAGTTTTGAAGGGCATATAGAAAATTAATTATTCATTTTGTTTCTTTCAAAAATAATAGGTTTAATTATTCAAACATGTGCATGTTCATTGGACTTGATAAGTACATTTAATGTTTCACGCATATCATGTTCAAATTTAATATGTTGTAGTGGTCCATTCTGTTCATTTAGTTATCAATGATAAAAAAAACAGTTATCACAGATAAAAAAAAAGTGGAAAAGAGAGGAGAAAATTGGAGTAGAACTAGAGTGTTGTTAAGTTCATCAAGTTTCAGATTAACTCAAATGACGAATTCAAACCGTTGAACCATCTACCTTACGAATGATGAGTCTATATGCGAAAATTAAAAAATTTTGAAATTAATTTTGTATAGAGTCATATATGGTCAAAAAACCTTCAAAAAATGAATGCATTAAAAATAATTTATAACCTTTAAAAATATAATTTATAAACTTTCTAATTTTGACCGCTTGACTTTATACTAAATTAATTTGAAAGTTTAAATTTTTCGCATGAAGATGCATAACTCGTAAGGTAGATGGATTTCAACAGCTTAGATTAGTTGTTTAAAACCAATCTAATAAGTTTTAAAGTTGAGTTCACGAAAGGGGCCCGTGATTTTTATTTTTACCCAAAAAAAAAATATTTTAATATAAATAACCACGTTTTTAAAAGAATTTTATTTCTACCCAAACCGCATATATTATTTGCGGTTTGAATTAACAAATCATACCTCACAGAATATATGCGGTTTGAATGTTAATTCAAACTGCACATAATATATGCGGCTTGAATTGTTAATTCAAACCGCAAATAATATATGCGGCTTGAATCTCTTTTTCTAAATGATAGTAGGAGAGCAATAGCCGAGGAGCACCACTGCCGTATGTCAGTAACCTAAGTACATGCGTTTTCACGAGGCGAGAAAAGTACTAAAAAAATCCAAGGAGAGAGAAAGGAGGAACCTAACAACAACATAAGCAGTCACGCAAGTTCCTGGACTGATCTTTTGCTATTTTAATAGTTTAATAATATTGAGACTTAAGTTCAGATGGAAAAAGAGAGCGGTTATTAATAGTAGTTATTTCATGGTCTATCACGAGCCTACAGTACTACAGTCCTCTTCTCTACTTTTCTTTAGTTATCTGTTAATAGTATGTTTTCTTCTATAAATACTTAATTTAGAAAATGTGATTTAGGAAAAAGTGTTCTATAATATGTATTTCTCTTGATAATAATGTACGGTAGTTGTAATATCTCCGTTCTTATGAAAGCTAAGATTTCTATTATTAATTCATCGTGTTCTGGGCATCATGTTTTATATGAATTTGGGAATATGGAGAAACAAGCTCAAGAAAGAATATGCTTCTTTTAACTGATGAGGTTTAGCTTGCAATAAAAATGTAGGCTTATCTCTAATTTGAATAGTACTTTCTTATCTGTTGCCACTTGCCAGTGAAGGTATAATTGTTCTTTGTTTAACTGCGTTTCATATTTAAAAATTGTGGTATGAGTGGAAGTCAAGGAAAGCAGTGTAGACTCTGTCTAATTCTGAAAACTAGGCTCTTTGTGAAATGTTTTTTATTTAAAAATCTGACAGGGTCTTTTTGTTTGGGGTTCCAAGGCAAGAAAATGCCTTTGCCTCGATAAAACGCATGTACCTAGGTTACTGACATACGGCAGTGGTGCTCCTCGGCTATTGCTCTCCTACTATCATTTAGAAAAAGAAATTCAAGCCGCATATATTATTTGCGGTTTGAATTAATAATTCAAGCCGCATATATTCTGTGCGGTATGATTTGTTAATTCAAACCGCAAATAATATATGCGGTTTGGGTAGAAATAAAATTCTTTTAAAAACGTGGTTATTTATATTAAAATTTTTTTTTTTTGGGTAAAAATAAAAATCACGGGAAAGGGGCTTGGTGAACTTAATTAGGAACACCTTAATTCTACTCTGAGAACATTGTGTTACTTTTATCTGATTATTCAGTTTCGATCCAGTCTCCGATTCAAATTAGAAACAAAATCTATTTGAATCCGATTAAATTGGGTAGAATATAAATTTAGAAAATACAATCAAAATAATTATGAATACAATTACAAAACTAATATTTGTATATCTGATCCGCAACTATATTTGAACTTGGATAATATTTGTATGTTTTCTTGTAGGAATCCATCCTGCTGCAGGACACAAGATTAGAGAGAGTGTGCTGTGGCCTGTGGCCTGTGGCCTGTGGGTGTTGTGTACCTACCAACTTAATTTGATAAAAAAAAATAAAAATGAAATTAGTTATAAAATGAAATTCTGATCAAATAACTAGGTAGTTAATTACTTGGTTTATTTTTTTGAAGATTGTAAAATGAAAATTTGGGGTTGTGTTTGGTGTTTGATGATGTGCAATTTTATGTTGTTGTTTTGTTCTCTAGTTGGGATTGGGATAATATATTTGTTCTCTAGTATATATAAACTGGAATTTAATTATATTAATTTTGTCTTCTAGTTCTAGTTGTAACTGCCGTCTCTGGTTAGTTACACATTATTAATGTTACACACCAAGAAGACTAGCATGCATGTTGTCTAATAAATGTGCACATATCTTGATGCAGATCAACAATAAGCATCAATTGTACGTTTCTGATTTCTTTTTGCTATTGGAAGTTAATAAAAATGTAACACAATACCCGAATTAACTTTTAATCTAATGTAAAGACAACATTTTTATTTTTAGGTGAGAAATCAAAGGTTCAAATTTCGGATAGAATAGAGATCTCTTGAAAATATTGAACAGTTTAATAACTTCATCTTCAATTATTATTAAAAATGACAAGTGAAATGAAATGTTGTGTACAACCCAAACTAAATTTAAATTTCATTTCTGCAGAGTAATTTTGCGAGTAATAACAAAACATTATAACTTTAGCAGTTAGGGTATATTCCAGAATATTTTATTTTTAGAAATGCATTTAATATTTTTTTTGTGAATGAGATAATATAAATTATTTTCGTTCACATGAATTTTTTTTAGAAACGTATGAAGAAATCTATCGTTACTTGTAATGCATCGAAAAAGCTCTATCATCTTTTTCCTTGCCAACAAAATATTTAATATATTTCTAAAAGTAATTTTTTTTAATATATTCAGGCTTCATTGGAAGATAAAAGGGCGCTCAATACTCTCTCAAATTTTCTCATTAATATTCGTCAAAATTCATCAGACATTTTTGTACATAGTTAATAATTTGGTTTAGTTTGCTTATCAGAAATGAAATGTTGGTAGCTCCGTATCTTCTACATTTTCGACATGTTTCGGTAGAAGCAACTCTGGCAAATGGCAATGTTCTTTGACATATTACATATTGATCTGTATTTTGAATCAATATTTTTAGTCAAAATTCAAACAGTCAATCCGAATCAGTAAACATGAGTTTCATATTAAAATATATAAAAATGTATTTGAATATTAATTCTTTTATTTTTTAAAATTAATTTGCTATTTTTTTAGACATGTCAAAAGTTACATTCAAATTTTTGAATGGTCTAGAATTGTTTAGGTCAAGTAATTAGTTTCGCACACGTGTGATAGTTTTGTAAAGGCCACAGAAAATCCCCAATACAGCCAAATTACCAAATCCCAGTAAGGGCCAATGGCACAGCACAACCTTTTCCAGAAAGTCGTTTGTCTTTGACTATGTCACCATTGACCAACCATGTTTTGCAATTCTTTTTAGAGGTTTTCAAGAAAGAAATTACTAGTAACCTCTCTTATTCTTATTCATGCAATTCTTTTCTTTAAGAGATTTATTTAAAAGATTTAAAAATGTAAGACACTAGAACAAAAAATGAACTGCACCATATTTTAATTATTTATTTGATATATTATATATTTTCTTTAAACAATTGTAATGACTTCAAAACCAAGCATCCAGTATTCTCCTTTTTGAGGCACACATGACATGCTTACCAAGTACATGTATTAAATTTAACAGTTATAACTGACCGACCTAAAGCGCCTTTTTAGTGGGGGCAATGGCAATCTCAAAAATTGTACCAATTTGCAATTGTTTGAATTACGGAGCACGGGTACTCATTGCAAAAGAGTACTATATTTTTCCACTATCCCGATCAAATCAAACTGTCTCTGAAAAAGGAGTCCCCATCCTCTGCACTAACACAAATTTTGGGTTTTAATCCGGACCCTTTAATATTCGTGCCAAAACAAATCTGACGGTACCGGTCTAAACTAAAATATTTAGTTACTTTAGAGATGGATATATTCATCAAAATGTCGGGTAAATATTTTAACAGAGTAGTTTTATCTCCATGCAGCGCACGAACCTCATAAATTGCTGCTTTGATTCATTAGTTCATACGCTGCACAAAGCCAAAACCACTCTGTTAAAATATTTACCCAAAATGTCTCGGAAGGATACAAAAAGCAGTTGGGCGCCGCTTAGAAAGAGCGCCTCTTTCTCTCTCTCTCTCCCTCTCTTCACTCGAGTACTCGACCAAGAAGCACAAGAGAGATGATCTCACTACAAACCAAAATCACTCTGTTTCCTTTCTTCTTGTTTTATCTGTTCTATTCTGGCTTGGCAAAAGGGGAAATCGAAATGGGAGGAAATGCAAATGAAATTGAAGAATGGCGATCAGCTACAGCGACTTTTGTTAAGGAGAACCAGCTCTCTAGTGTTACTGGTACCTTTTAACAAGTTCTCTATGTTTGTTTTAATTTGATAAATCAAATTTTTTGAAATGCTCAAAACCCAAAATTGTCCTCCTTTTAAAAAGCAAAAATTCAGTGTACTTGAAGAACTGGCTGTTCAATGGTTTTATAATGGGAGAGAGATGAGATTTCAGATTCTTTTTTTTTTATGTAGAAAAAACAACACAGTTTCATATGTATATATTTCCAGTAAGAATGGCAAGTACCCAAAATTAAAAAAGAAAAAAGAAAATTGGAATCAGACTGTCTGAGCAAGTAGTCTGTTTGGCCCCAACAAAAAAAAATTTGGAGAATTTATGCATACACCTCAAAAACCTGGAAATTACATATTCCCCCCCTCTAAAAATGATAATATCATATTTATTTTTCTTAAACAAGCTACATATTTTTTATTTTTTTAATAGGATAAATGGATATTTTATAAATTAAAAATTGAGTTTTAATAGAAAAGTCAATAAATTGGATTAATTTGCGAGTTTTTGAAAGTTAGAAGGGTAAATATGACATTATGGATTTTTAGAGGGGTAAAACAAAGGAAGAAAGAAAATATAAGGAAACCCACACTGTAATAGTGTGATACTTACTTTTTACAGTGTACATGTAAGCTAATCTATTCAACAAAATGCCTTGTGCTAAGGTGGTGCATGTGGATATGGAGACTTGGACGAAGCGGGTTACGGGAGAGACACAACCGGGCTGAGCAGTGCCCTGTTTGATAGAGGCGGTGCTTGTGGGGTATGCTTCGAGATTCGGTGCGTAGACCACATTCACTGGTGCTTACAGGTAAATTTGTCAGAATCAATAGTAAATTTTTACTGTCACACCAGTTTTGGATGCTGGAATTGGTTTATCCTGCTTGAAAGGAAAGAACGCTTAAAGATTTAACAGAGCAGTTTTGGCTTCATGCAGTGCACGAATCATATGCAGTGTTGTGTTGATAATATAGTCTGTGCCCTGCTTGAAGCCACAATTGCTCTGTGAAGATAGGTCAGCAGAACTTCTAATTTAAGGATCATAACTCCAAAATGCAAAAGAAAGAATTTGAAAAAGGTCATATTAAACTATTACAAAATTTACTTGTATAAAGAACTGAAAAGTAGAAAAAATATAAAAAATAAAGCGACATAAGCTAAGTTTGAGCATATTTGCAGGGAAGTCCGTCAATTGTTGTCACCGCTACTGATTTCTGTGCACCAAATTGGGGGTTGCCGGATGAAGACGGAGGTTGGTGCAATTTACCAAGGGAGCACTTTGAGATGTCAGTAGCTGCTTTTGCCGGCATTGCGAAAACAATAGCCAACATAGTGCCAGTTCAATACCGAAGGTACATGATTTGATTCTAATACTTTCATTCTATGTGCTTCATCTATCGTGGTCTATTGTGCAAAATCTTAATTTTGAAGAACTGAGTTATATTACTCAAAAGAGTTCGGATTTAAAGTTTAGACCAGTGGCCCTTGAAGGAGTAAACTGGTTATACACAAATTCCTGTATGTAACCTCAATTTTGGTGTTCACTGGATCTGGTTATTTGGTTTTTAACTTTTTAACCAAACTGTTAAATTTTATGAATTACTTCGGTTTTTTATATCTGGTTCGGTTTAATCTCTCTTATTTCGGTTCAACTGATATATATCTTGATATTTATTTGTATGATTATTAAATATATTTGTGTCGGTATTGAGTTTTGACCTTTTGCAATTTAATCTCTCTTGTTTCGGTTCAACCAAATAAACTGAAATTTACTTTGGTGTTTTTGGTTTGGTTGTTATTTTGTTGGTTCAGTTCGATTTGCAAAACCGAATACAATTTTGGTTTGACTATTTTAATTCGATTTTAACCGAACCGACCATTTGAACACCCCTAACCTCAATTATTCTGTGGAATGTGAAGTTCTGGGGTTTAATAAATAAACTCCAATTATTTTCCCTACATCTTGAAACAATACTAGCTTCTATAGTTGGAGGCCATTAATTACCTTTTAATTCATTGTTAAGATAAGGTACAATCAGAAAATTATTTCCCTCTAATTATTTGAAGTTAATCATTCTTTTTGTTTGTTGAAACTCCATAATAAAAGACTGTTTTGCCCCTATCATATTATTGTTTGGCAAACCAAACCCTGATTAGTTCTTGTCTGAAACATACTGTCACGGAATATAAATACAGGGTAAAATGCCAGAGAACGGGCGGCATGAGGTTTACTGTGACCGGGAGCTCCTATTTTCACCAAGTGTTAATAACCAATGTCGGTTCTGACGGTGAAATTACAGCTGTGAAAGTAAAGGGGTCGAGGACTGGCTGGATCTCGATGGGTAGAAACTGGGGCCAGATCTGGCAATGTGACGCTGACTTGCGGGACCAGCCGCTCTCCTTTGAAGTCACTACCAGAGGTGGGGGAACCGTCACATCTTATCATGTGGCACCTTCTACTTGGCAGTTTCGCCAAACATTCGAGGGAAAACAATTTGTGTGATAGTAATAGATGGCAAACATTTTTTTAGGGACTGCTATGAGAAATCTCTAAGTGTTGTTCTGTGTACCCTGCAAAATTTTTTTTAGGGACCCTTGTGGAGTATTTTTGAAAATTGTAAATTATCCATGAAAGAAACCATTTTTTGTTTCCTCAAATTGAGCAAGGGTCCAGATTTCCCTTTTAGCAACCCTAGATTTAGTTATTCTCATATGTAGTCTTGTATTTTTGCTTTGCTGTTGAACTTGCAAATAGCAATGCATCAGGACTTTAGGACAAATATTTATAGCGGACCAAAGAGAATATTTACATTCTATGAGATATCTCAAAAAATTTGAGTTGATTTGTGAAAAATTCAGACCGTTCAAATTTCCAAAGCTCGAATCAAAGCAACCCATTTTTTATTAATACGTCCCTGAGCATCTAAATAGGCGCGTACCGTAAACAATTTTTAACACTGATTTTAAGATTAAATAAGAAGTTCAGTTATGTCAGGTGATATACACCATAACTGAACTTCTTATTAAATAAAAATTAATGATTTGGCGGGTAAAAATTTCGTGATTTGAAAAGAATTTGGAATTTTACATTGAGAACCAAAATAAAATTGTGAAAAAATCACGACTAATTTCGTAAAATTCACGATTCGAGAAAATTTCGGAAAACCGAATAATATTAATTTGCCAACAGCTCAAATTTGAATTATTCACAAATAATTCGTAAATTTTGTTATTATGATATTACACTCGCTCAAGAGAGCCTCCGAAAACATAGACATGGTGACGTATGTAATAGCAGATTTTAAAATTGCCAGAAGGCATGTTAGATAGGGTTGTTTATGGAAATGATGGTGTGGACTGTGGAGCAATTACAATTACATTTACAGTGCTAAATGATGATCCATCCGCGCCAGCATCAGTAGGTCCTTGTAGGACAGTATCCGTACCTGTTGCATTTCATAACAACATCTATCTTCTCAATTTTATCTGTTTATTTATTTTGTTTGTTGATAAATGATCATCATTATTTTCTTAGGGAATATTTGTCTTTTGTGTGTTTAATTAGAGTCGTAGCACGAACGGGGCTACATACAACAAATACAAAATACAAGTTAAAGAAAGACTAGTATTTATACTGACACGGATGTGAGTACCATAAAATATTTTTAGGGTGAGGCTATACCGCTATAGTCATTTCTTTGTTTTTAAAGTTTAAACAGTCGATTTACACCATTCAACATAGGAAGAAAATGTACTTGCAAAAACAAATCTTACATTTTTAAAGAACCTCTTGCCATTTTTAAGATATGTAGAAAATCACTTGATTTGAATATCCTGGACCATCCAAAGCAAGTGATTTTCAACCTATCTAAAAAATAAAAAAATTCTAAAAAGTGTAAATATTGGTCTACAAGTACATTTTTTGACGGTTCGGATCGACTAATTGAACTTTAAAATTAGAGATATGGATCCATAGTACGGGTAGATCCATAATATGCTTATTACCATAGCCTCACTAGATATGTTACACGGTTGGTTAATCAAGAGCACAGTACAAGTAGACAATGCCTAAGATAGCCCGTCTTGTACATTGACCAGATTAGCCCTTTTGGTATCTTTAAAATCCTGTTTTCAGCTCTTTTACCCTCTAATTCAACCAATCTTAGAATGTGCAATGCCCTACCCAACCTTTTCACACATCTTAACTCTAAAGCCTAATAATCCATTGTATCGCATAAAGTAAAAGAGAAATAAGTTACACTTCCTAAGATGTCCCCTCCTACAATCTGATAAATTTCTGAATCACACGACAGTCTACCATACAAAATTGGCAAGTAGTGTCCGAAAAATATATATATATATATAAACTAGTACAAGTTCACATCATCTGAAGGTGCAGATCAGCTGCTTGTTGTGCGAGCTCGTTAACCATAGCCTCATCGAAGAATTTGTTTATGCTCACATCCTCACTCATACCCTGTTATAAGATGAGAAGCAAAAAATTAAAAATAATTTAGAAATCCAACCTTATAAAGAAAATCATGTTCCTTGACTCTACTGGTATCTCAACTAGGTTTTGCACCACAAACACTGCAGCCATAACATTTAACTCTCAGTAACAAAAAGAAAAAATAATAAGTAAATCCCCTTTAGTATTTGTACCTACCACAGTACTATTTTTTTATTATGTTTCTAAGCAATAATAAACCAATTATTATAGGGGACAGGTGATACTATACTTAAAATAACCCAATTTATCTAAAAACAATTACCTTGCGGCGTCTTGTTTTGACCATGAATTCACGCGCCAGATGCTGCATTGGTGCAGGCTCCAGTGGCCGAAGAACAATACTCTTATCAAGTGGGTCACCTGGTACAATAGCCCAGTGGTCGAATACTGATAGACAGAATGCCTGTCCTTGGGTGTGGTATCGAAGGTCGGTTTCAAACCCAAAAGATTCTATCACCGGTAAAAATGCCTGAAATCACAACATAAATTCAACCATCATGAGTTTAATTAAAGAGAAGCACCTCATGTTTTTTTTTTTTCAAAAGTTGAAGCTATGAAAAACAGTATGTTATAATTAAACTCACATCCAAATATCAGAGTGCCCTGTCATCATTAGGTGAGCAAAATAACTAAATAACACTTGCGAAATAAAAATACTCACTCACCTTGATAATATATATGGGTGTGCCAGGCTTCGGTATATCTGCAGTTACATGCCCACGCCTTTTTGACAACACCGTATATATTGCAGAGACACAATCAATTGGTGTTTGTATCTGTAAAATCCCGTTATGAGAAAATGTAAAATACCTATCAAGTACCAAAATATTAGAAATAACTTTCCTGTAGACCCCTACTATACTAAGCAACTGCACGAAATATAATCATAGTTGAAAAGAACCAGATCAAGGACAGAAGCCTCAGTCGTCAAAAAGTCGAAGCTCAACTCAATTTTTTAACAATCTTCTTAACGTTTATTTGTATAATGTTTCAAATTGGTTGATCTTTTCTTCCAATAAATGAACAGTGAACAGAATTTTCTTTAACAGACCAAAATGCCTAGGTAAGCCAAGTAATGCTAGTGTCAAGAATAAGGTCAACAGGATGGATCTTAAGGTAGTATAGGGGGTGCTTAGGCACCCCCATGATTTTAAAATTTTCATCATGTGTATGGAAATTTAATTGAAATTTCGTTTATTTTTTTCAGTTTCTATATAATATAGCCCCCCTCATAAACTGTCAAATGTGTGCTTGTAGCCTAGTAGTTAGAATTTCACTTGGTGGTTGTGGAGACTTGGGTTCAAATCCCAGTGACAACACATTATGCATTTTTACGTTTCATCCCCCCAATCTAACTTTTCTATTTCCACCCCTGAAGGTCAATAGTTCCAAGTTTCAACAAATACATTGGGTATTGCACAATTAGATTAGAAGTTATACAAGAATAATAATAAAAGATTAACAAACCTCAATGTAATATACAGGCTCCATAAGCCGTGGATTGGCCATTAGAAAAGCAGAATAGACAACACGGCGTGCAGTGGGTATGATCTGGCCACCACCTCTATGCAATGGCTCCTGGGCTAATGTAGCATTTAGTATCTTAAACTTCACGTTCCTTATTGGTTCGTCGCACAGAGGACCCTCCCTCGCACCCCACTGGAATCTGTCACATTAGCAACAAAATAAGAGAAAATAAACTAATGTGCTATAGGCACTTTAAAATAATGGAGCTTTATGAGTGAGGCTCAGGCTATGGTACTATGCATAGCGCACAACGATCCGTACTACGGATTTATCTTTGTTTTTAAGTTCAAATAGTCGATCTGAATTGTTCAACACGATCTTTATATAATATTACTTGCAGACTAAATTTATATTTTTTAGAATTTATTTACTATTTTTTATATAGGTTGAATATCACAACTTTTGAATGGTCTAGAATTTTCAGATCAAGTGATATTCTACCTATCTACAAAAATAGTAAAAAAAAATTCTAAAAAATGTAAAGTTTGATCTACAAATACATTTTCATATGGAGATTGTTGAACGGTTCAGATCGACTTTTTTGGACTTTGAAAACAGAGATTTTGATCCATAGTACGGACCAATCCGCGCTATGCATAGTACCATAGCCTCATAAAAAATAAATAATAACTTTATGCTAATAGATGTTTTGGTATGAAATGACACTTCACTAATATATCAGGAGGGCAATTTCGACTTTTGACAAACATTACCAAATAGATTAATTTTACAAAAGTTGACTACGACTTCCAATATCTGCAATAACCCAAGAGTTTGATAAACATATTTGGCAGCAATTGGGGTTTACTACAATGCACCATTAGTTTTCTAAAAGCATCTGTGCAAGAAAATAATCTCACCCCTGAACAATGGAGTCCTTGACTGCACTCAGCAAATGCTTGTCAACCTCACTCGGCAAAGTATCATCCATTAAAATGTTAGGTCCCTGAAACCTTACACAAATGCATATTAATATGAATTGCTAACTACTTTGTATACTAATTGATAAAAAAAAGAACAGTGAACTTTTCAAGCAAATATTAACAGCCAGGTCTCATTTTATCACAAATCACAAGAAGAAAATGTACTGTTATTGAGAAAAACATGAATTTCTCCGTACCTGCTTATCAGGTCCAAATGCCCAAATTGACCTTGCCGAGAGCACGTCCCAGTCATACCTCTTTTGGAAGAAGTCACTTATATCTTTCTGCTTCCAGTCAATGCATACTACACTGTTTTCAATATCCTCTGATAACCCTTTCTCTAGAGGCTCTGCTACCTGTATGTATATCTCATATTTTAATAACAATCACAGAGGATAAATGCTGAAATATGATAAAAAAAAAAAAAGGTATGGGAAAAAAGGCATAGAGATGCACCATGGTAATTTTATTCTTTTTGTTAGGTGTTTCAGCAAAGCACTTCATGGATGACGTATCAACAACTGTTTCACAGAATGTGACAACAGGATCCGCCACCTGTAATAACAAATATTAAAAAAAAATGCAATAGTTGAAACAAATTTAATCACATCTACATATTGGTAATGACTATTAGGGCCTGTTGGTTATACTGTCCAACCTAATCCAACAAAATATTCACTTCATGACATTTATGGAAGCACTTTACCCAATTTCTTACTCTAGAGAATCAACTGTGTAAATTCTGCAGTGATCACTAGGGGTACTAATCATTTGCCAACAACTACACAACTTAATAATAGTCAAGCAGATCAATAAAGTATTAAAATACAAAATAAATAACCACACAAAGAAAATAGACTGCAGTGCTGAAGTCTGTAAATTTCAAAATGCTTTGATGATTCATTGCAAGAACTTTGATTGGTAAGAAAATTCCAGTCATGGATCAAATTTACTACTATGCTATAGTAATAATCATATAACTTTACCTTGACTTCAACCTCAGAATATAGCTCTCTAAGATCCCTCATGATAGAATCCAAATAAAGTTCGCCGGTACCAAGTATAGTATGTTCCCCTGACTCCTCAACCTTAGTAACAGCCAATGGATAACTCTTACTTATCTTTCGTAACCCCTCCACCATTTTCGGCAACTCACTAGGGTTTAACGGCTCAGCAGCAATTTTCACCACTGGTAATGTGTTAAACTTTAACGGCCTAAATATGTATACATCTTCATGCATATTCAGGGGGCAAATTGTTGCGGTTTTCATGATAGAGGCATCGACCCCTTCTATTAAAACCCATGACCCAGCAAGGGCTTTGCTAATTGGTATCCTGTACCGAGCCTGGTACACCCATAGCTTAGTCACCTCCTTCACAGTCATATCCTCCTCATCATCAGGTGAATAACCTTCGCCAAGAACTCTTACAGTTTGGCCGGTTTGTATAGTACCACTATAAATCCGGCCAAAAGCATCAAATACAGTACAGTCTGCTTTTGGGTACAACTTGGTGATGTTAACCATTAATGGACCATTCGGGTCACAAGTTTTCATGGCAAGTCCAACTGATGAGTCAAGCGGGCCTGTGTACAGATGCTCCACCTTTGTAGAGGCTGCTTGTTTGGCTGATGGTATGTGTCTTACCAGCATGTCGGTAAAACCAGAAGCATTCCCAAAAATAGAGCTACATGCAAGCCTAAGAAGCGGTTGAACATTGAGCTTATATGCTGAGTTATTTAATGTGACACCCAACTCAAAAAGTGTGGTCTCTAGACTTTTCTTGTGCTCTCCTACCACCTGACTATAGATCTTGTAAAGCGGCTCAAGGATGAACTCGACAAATGACCGGTTTGCCCCTTCCTTTGGGGGCTTCTTCCGGAAAGTTCTGGAGTCTGGGTGGTAGTAAAGGTCTCCCCAGAGGCGAGATGCAAACTTGTCAGAATCAAAAGCAATGCCATGAAGGCTTACATAGAGCTTGGCAAAAGATTGAAGAGTAAAAGACCAACCGGCACTGCCACTAGCAAAGCAGACATTACCTAAGGCCGGGTCCACAAGCTGAGGCCCACCAACAGATGTGGAGAATGAGGTGATTAAATCATTTATGACCTCTATAGTGTGACGTAGCTTGAAATAGGCATCATTAGGTGGTAGCTTCAGCTCAGTTATAAGCCTGTCAACCTGAGGCAGGATACAGTATATGTAATTAATTTATAGAGAAGTTTGCATAAAAGCCCTAGACTCTACAGGCAGTGCAGTAGAAGATTTCTAACATTTTTCTGGGAGAAATCCAATAAACCCTATCACTTTATTAAATCTACAGTTTCAATGATGAATATAATCCTAAGCAAAATTGCATAGTATCTACCATCAATATTTTAGATAATACCTTAGGCAAACTTGATTTAAACTATCACTCAGTGTTGTAAATAACGGTATGCGCTCGTTGGACGGACAAGGTACCACCAAGCGATTAATAATCGGCTATAATCGGAAATAATCAGCCGATTAGTCGGGAAAATCTGTGACGGTTTGGTCGCCGCCAACGACTAATTGGACGATTAATCAGCCTAAACGGCTGTTTTTACAACACTGCTATCACTATATTATTAAATGGTTAGCTAATTGTTTTAAATAATATAAAAGAACTTTTTAATTTCTCCAACAGTACAAGTTGAAAAATACTGACAAAACAAAGAAGCAATTTTCTTCAGACATTATAGGGATCATTTATTTTTTGTTGGACGTTAGTTAAAACCATGAATGAAATGAAACTTTCTACAACCTGAAAGCTAGAGGATATTTTTATACTCCAAATTCATATCTCGAAAAGGCCAATGAATTAGAAAACATATCCATGTGACTGGATATAAAACAGGAAGAATATAAAAGAAATAATAGTTTACCTTATTGATCACAACCACAATCGGTAGTCTTTCTTGGATTGCATGGCGTATAGCTCTCTCTGTGTTTACCTAATCAACAAAATGAAAGAAACAAAATATAAAATTGGCACGACAATGTATATTAAAATAACTAGCTTATGTCTCTGCCACTCGGTACACACCAGCATAATATCAAAAGTAAATCTCGGGGCTTATCAAGCAGCCATTCTAGGTAAATACAAATCCACAAGAACAGCAAACATGCGTCAGTGGTATCAATATGTCTGCTGATACCACTTGATGCATTTTCTCTGTTATTGAACTGTGCATCCAAAACAATTCAGGCTATAATGGCCCCTTAGCATGACAAAAACATCCAAAACAAATGAGATTACCATGACACCCTCAGCAGCATCAACAACAAGCACAGCCCCATCAGCAAGCCTAATCGCTGCAGTCATCTCGTCAGAGAAATTGACGTGTCCTGGAGTGTCCATGATATTGCACAGATAAGATTTCCCTGCACTGTCTTCTAGAACAAGCGACATGGGCACAGCTTTGATTGATACACGCCGCTCCTGCTCATCAACCCGCGTGTCAGTGTACCTGACATGTTTCTCTGACGTGGCATCGAATGTGCTTATGTCATGTGTTTGCTCCACCAACATGTCCATGAACACTGTCTTCCCTGTTACAAGGCAAAATTAAAATCTTTTGTCTTTGAAGACAACAAAATGAATTAAAAAAAGAAGCAAACCATGCTGGAGTTGGCCGACGAGAGCAACATTCCGAACAAGTGCAGGATTCGAGGCAAGACCAAGTAAAAACTCAGTGGGAATGCGTGCTTTGGGGGCAGTATGACTCTTTGCCTCTAACCGAATATCTCGAATCGGCTTAATAATCGCTTGCTCCAGAGGCAACTCATCTTCATCCATCACTAGGGTTTCAACATCGTCCCCGTACTCTTCCTCAGCTGTGGGATAGTACTTCTTATCTTCAGCCAGTACAATTTGGGAAGAAGGAGCAGTGTCCATGTCATCGTCGAGTAAGGCGTTGGAGCGAGGTGGAGATGGGGACCGGTCGGAGGGGGAGGGCGAAGCGGGTTCGGATCCGGCGTCGGAGTCGGATTCCGCATCCGACTCTAGCTCCGGCCCGATATAGTTGCCGAACTCGTCGTACATAGAGTCGTCCATGGCGATGAGTTGAGAAAGGAACTAGTGCCTTCAGTTTTTCACTGTACCAGTAACGCAGCAAAGGGTATAGGGTTTAGTTGGTGCTCGACTTCTCGGGAGAAGGTGGAAGAAGGCAGCTGTGCGGTTTGGGATAAATCCCCTGTTATTCCAAAGGGCTCACAGGACCCTGTTATTCCTATTCCAACCGTTCAAAGTTTTTCTTCCGCGAATCTTAAGGAAAGAGGTTTTTCGTACCCATATCTCGACAAAGGTGAACGGCTGGGATCGGAATAACAAGGTCCTGTTATCCCTTTGGAATAACAGCAGATTTATTTCCGTGCAGTTTGAGGTTGATGGAATTCGATTCCTCTGAGGTAATTTAAAGTTTAAGTTTAGATATCGACTGTCCGATCAGAATCCGCACAATATTAAATTGGCTCGCATTCGGATCGGACGGTCAATATTCAAACTCAAATTTTGAGTTGCTATAGAGGATAAGGACCCATGTTTGAGCGGGTTCCGGTCTTCGGAATCCTGATTTTGTGGTTACAGACTTACAGTAGGGGTTTGCTGTTTGCAACATGTAATCTGGCCCAAACTTCTGGGCCGAAAGCCCAAAACTAGTGTGTCTGTATTTCCCATGACAGGCTATCGGCCTGGTCTTGACTTCGTTCCTATGGCCCAAAATTCCACTAGCATGATGCCTTCATATATTGGATTGTCGTTCGCTAAAACAAAAGATATATTTAATTAACTTTGAAAAAAATAGTATATACAAGATATCTCAATGAATGTTACAACTTTATTTTTGTTACCATCATTTAACTAAGAATTGGGAATCAGTATCTGATGTGCTAGATGTTGCTTTCAAAGTACTTAAATATAAACAAAAGGCTTTTTATAATAATGGCGAGTGGTTTATGTTGGTGTGTGTGGAATCATAGGAATGAACTTTTGTTTCTCAAGGAAAATTAAGCATGAAAAAAATATCTTACACAAATTTGTAATTACAATTTATTGACTGCTTTTAATTGTCGATAAAATGCTGAATGCAAATAAATAACATTTTAAAGTGAAAGTCTGAAACAGAATAAAACACTGAAAGACATATTTGTTAAAAAACAAGCAACGTACTTAATTGTAAAATTAAAACTGTGAAACATTCATATTGTTAACATTCAAAATATGAGCAACTTTAATTTCATACTATGAAACAAAATAACATATTGAAATCCAACATCAAATCCAAGCTGCACACATATTAAGTGCACTAAACAAGGCCAAAAACAAAAGATACCTTTTCAAAAATTATGAAGCAACTATAACTACAAACGTATCCAGAAGAAAACTAACAACACACACTGAGTATCTAATGATTAGTTAGTCAACAAAGCAGTAGCCAGACATGTTAAACAATCTTACAGGATAATAACCTTTGCTGTTGTCACTAATAGCTCATCCCGATTGTGAACCAGTTCCTCAGCCAACTTAACATTCTTCCCCGGGCATATTGTCTTCACTGCTTCAAGGTACTCATCTTGGAATGAAATTTCTCCTTCAAACTCTTCTTCCTTCTGCTTTGGTGGTGAAAAATTAAAAGTTTAACTAATCAGATGGCAGATAACAGTAACCGAAGGTCTAGCTTGGGTTTACATGACACAGAGTGCTTCGCTCTGTTCATTTTGTATTTTTTTTATAGTATAGAGGATAATCAATTTTTTTTTCTCCGTGCTACTATTTGTCTTGACTGGTTTTAGTATGTTCTGCGAGTTATGGTAAGCCAGTTAAGACATAACATACAGTTATGATACAGAAATCCAAGCATCTTACCAGACTGTATCAGTCATTGTTTCATTCATTAATCAAATTAGGAATTCAGGATCTCCTTAGAATTAACTTTACTAGTTGAAAATCAATCATCAAACCAGCTTATAATTAGGAAATCACTAGAGAGAGAGAGAGAGAGAGAGACTACTTGATAAAAATGCAACGTGAGGTCCTTGAGATTGGATGAATGTTGGAGGAGACAGGCCACTAAATCCCAGTCATAATTGAAATCCAATGCTCCAAGCTCCAAGCTCTTTAAGTTTTCTAAGGTCGGACAGTTTGGAATATCTGCTCGCAGCAATTTCTACATAGTATAAAAGAAAAGATTATTAAAAGGGGGAATATGATTTTCAAATTGGACCAATTATTCAATAAATCAAACTGCTGCAAATCCTACATAACTTTTAATCAATCCTAGGCCGTAGCATCAAAGTAATAGAAGTTATATTATCAGATCTGGTACCCTAAATATATCTATATATAGCCTACAGATCGATAGCATGTTTGAAGAACCCAACCCAACCAATCATTAGTTTTGCCTTCCTTTACCATTGTACAAAATTGCTCAAAAGCATTCATAGAAGAATAGGTTATTTTAGTCACTTCCTTTTATCTTTTCCTTAATTAACTCATTAACTAACTAATTGAAAAATACTGAATTTTATTATTTTTGATAATTAGTTTATGTTTCCAGTGATAAAGTCAAAAGTTTTACTTGACATAACAGAAAGGAAAATACCATAGTGTCAGGAGATATTATATATAGCTTTAGGCTTGTCACATTTGAAAGGCCACTGAGAAGCCTCAACTCATCAATGGTATCTTCAAAATGACTATCTTTAAGAAGGATGTCAACCATGGTAAGAGATGACATATTCTTCAATGTAATTCCTCCTCCTACCAGCATAGTTTTTTCAATGCTGAGAGACACAACTCCTGGGCAAGAAATCTCCATTCCCCCCAAAATGCAATCCTTTAGTACCAATTTCTTCAGCACATTAGAGGAAATCAAATTCACTTCCAAACAACATAATAGCAAAACTAATTCTTCAAGAATAGGACACCCCGATATAAGCATTCTTATTAAATCATCAAGAAGATGCATGCAACCAAGCTCCAGTTTTTTTAGGAAAGGGAGGTTTACTGATCTCGGTTTAAGATAATCATCAGATAAAGGATCATAATTTACAAACCACAATGACATCTCCTCTACTGACGTACATGTGCAGATCGAATCAGGCAAGTCGAAAAATGTGCAAGCAACACTGATTTGGATTGACAATACGCGGGGTCGACACTCGACAGCACAACAAAGAAATTCAAATATATGACGAAGATTGTCCTCCCTCTCTGCATTTAACAATGCTAGTTTGAATGTATCCAGGGTTATCTTTTCTCGATGGGAAATGACACTGCCAACGAATCTTAGAAACTTAGCTTCAAGTTATTGGTACTCTTTTGTTGTTAGATTATCATGTGGCTCATATAGAAATATGAGAACTGGCAAAGAAGCCCAAACCTTTATCCATCGTTTGGCCAATATACACGTGCGCACAGCCTCTTCGATAGGTAAAAAAGAGATGATGTGGGTAAGAAGAAGGTCAGGTAAACCACTAATTCTGTCTCTGGCGAAATCTCCACCCTCCATCATTCCCAAGTCATGAAAAATTCTACCAAACACCTTACATGCACGATCTCTGTATTCAAATGTAAGAAAACCACAAACCATCAATAAGTTAATCTCAAGCTAATCAATAGATGTATAGACCAATCAAATTGGTACGATTCAGATTTAAGATATTTTTGAGTGAAAACCAAATAAAAGAGGCCCAGTAAAATAAAAATCTAACCACTGTTCTGTACATAAGGTATTTAATTATTATCAATTGGAATACCAGCAGGAAATAGTTTTGGAATTATGTAATTAGAAAATTGCTTTTACCGCCAACACAGGTCTTATGTAAAATACACACCAATATATAAGGCGAAGAGAAATTTTGATAATAGCCCTATCTATCAGATTTGTCAGATTTGAAGCTAGATCGCACCTCTGACTTATTATCCTGAAATTCAAGGTATAAAAAATGGAAGTTATTACTAACAGCAGAGCCATGGCATGCCTTTTCTTTTTTAAATATAGTGATGACAAAGTCTGCAAACCAGTTCTACATACTATCCAAAACTGGCAAAAAAGAAACAGGATCACACCCTGTGAACGCAATTCCTAATTTGAGATTCCAGGTTTTGTACCAGTAGCAAAAGCAGTGTATGATTCACTTGGGATTTAAGGTTTTGTACCAGTATCAGCCTGCGAAAGAAGTAATTGAACTATGATTCATATCTACTTTTCAGACCTATCTTCTGCCCCATGCCAAGGATAATAACAATAAAATATCAAATTGTACATTTCTCGGTGTAAGGCCTTAAATAGGAATGAAATGGATATGCACCAGCAGAATTGCAAAAAAAAAAAAAAATCCATAGAATATATGTGAAATTTAGGTCAGTAAGCAAATCAGGAGTATTTAGTAACATTGAGCACAGAAAACTGTGTACTGCTTCGGAGGTGAACAAAGAAAGCTCCAACAATGGTGATTCCAACTTAGAAGTGCCAGACAACTACGATCTAAACACTACCATTAATAAACAGACAACTACGATCTAAACACTACCATTAATAAAAAAATTTAAATTTTGATTCGTGAATAGATCGTTATGGATCGACCCTAGCTCGCCAGGAACAAAACCTCAAAGTCGAAGTAGAGAGAGAAAAAGAGAAAGAGACCTGATAGAATGGGTGGTCTAATCCGAGAGATGTCGCTGTCGAACCAGTCCCGACTGGGGAAAGAGATGAGCAGAGCCAGAGGAGTAGAGGAGAAGGGTTTAAACGGAGAGAGCAAAGAGTGAGCGAAGAGAAAAAAAATTCATGTATACCCTCAAAACATTAAAATTGCATATTCCCTCTCTAAACATTAAAATTACTTGTTTCCCCTTCTAAACTTTTAAAACTCTCAAATTTACCCATTTTATTGTCTTTTTATATTAAAAGTTTAAAACCAATTCTAAATATATAAAATACCAATTTACTCTTTATCAAAACTCAAAAGCATAAAACATCCATCATACTCAAATTGAATCCGAAGGATTTCTTTACCGTCTGAACTGCTTTAAGATTTGCGCATGCTAGATCAGCACGAATCTTGAAGCAAATACACATGGATATTGAAGCGATGCGCACATGTCTTAATGTGATGCGCGCAGATTGGACGGTAGAGGAACTCTTCGGATTAAAATTTGAATGAGTTTTAATATAAAAAACAATAAAATGAGGAGATGAGCTATGGTGAGACGTGGAGTAAAACAAGTTTGTACTCCACGCCATATTTTCATTTTGAAAATCCAAACAACCAATCCGAACCGTTCAGCATGTTCTCTATATTGAAATGTGCTTGGAAACCAAATTTTACATTTTTTGGAATTTTTTTACTATTTATTAAGCCACTTTGAAAATCACTGATCCACTGTAAACAGTAAAAAACAGTAAAATTTTCTGGACCACCGGATCAGCGATTTTCAAAGTGGCTTAATAAATAGTAAACAAATTCCAAAAAAATGTAAAATTTGGTCTCCAAGCACATTTCAATATAGAGAACATGTTGAACGGTTCGGATCAGTTGTTTGGATTTTCAAAATGAAAATATAGTGTCATGGAGTACAAACTTGTTTTACTCCACGTCTCACCATAGCTCATCTCATAAAATGAGTGTTTTATAAATTTGAGTATAAATACCCATTTTTATAAAACACTGATTTTTAAAAAAGGTAAAATGGGTATTTTATAAATTTAAAATGAATTTTAATATAAAAACAATAAAATTGGTAAATTTGTGAGTTTTTTAAGTTTAGAGGTGGAAATACGTAATTTCAAAGTTTTTGAGGGGTATACGTGAAATTCCCCCAAAAATTTGAAAGTGCAATTAAAAGAAGAATATCATATTATCATTCGCGTAGTAATAAGGAAGCTCAAATAAACTTTTTTTTTATCATAAATAAGTTCACAAGGACAAATTAAACTATATTTTTGTTTTGTCTTAGTCCAATAATTATCATGTTATTATTAATAATTTTTACTTCTTTAAATTTTACACAACCTCAATTTTATTTGCAAATATTCCGCTGTCAATTAATATGCGGATTTTTAATGTGGATAATTATTCTTTCAAATAATTAAGTTAGTGACAATGGCTCATTTATAATAAATTTATTACTAGATGTTCAATTTTAAATATCAAATAAGGAGGATATTCCGAATGTTTATGCTATAATAGTTAAAATATTTATAATTTATAACTTTCTAAGCAGAAATTTAATAATTATTTTAAAAATATAGGTACTTGATTAAATATTCTTAATACATGATTTATTTCTGGTTAAAAAAAATATTTTTAGTTAATATGATTTATTTAATTTCAATAAAAAATGATATAGTTTTACAAAATAAAATACAATTGATAAAGCCAATTTTTATAAAAGAAAAGTATGAAAAATTATGAAGTAAGAAATAATTTATAATTTAACTTGAACATTGCAAAGTATTATAATTCATAAGAATACTTAAGCAATGATAAATTATTAATAATGTTCTGATCATTTCATACAAAAAAATTACATTAAATAGTAAATTAACAACCAGAGTCGTTGTCACTGATTGCATGATTTAAAAGAATAGATGATTGTCATAATTAAAAATTGAGGGACCAAGTTATCACCAGTTACAGGTTTGAAAACCTTATATATTATCCAAAAGTATTTTCTAACTTCAAATAAGGAAATCAAGCTTAAAATGAATATATCAAATATTTAAACACATACAATCAGTTGATTATATGTCTTGACACAATTGAGAACTCAGCTTGTTTACTTCAAGTTTGACTTGCATGTAACGATTCTGATCACATGTGATTCACGTGACTATATATATGTGGTGACGTGCAGTGATTGAATTGGTTAACATGCCGTGTCATGGTGAGTCATGTAATTTTTTTTTAAGCGTGGTCACAACATGCGAATAAATACGAGATATGATATACGAATCACGGTACGTGAAAAAACGTGATGTATCGTGATAGAGCCAGTTACGACGTGACTTTTACTTCTCTACTTGACAATCCATTAACAAAGATCTGGATGAATCAAAATTAAAACTATGGAGGGAGGGTTGTTTAAATCAAAGGCATCTTTATGATGCGTTTTTCTTTTCCTTTTTAATCCGTTTCTTATTTGATTCTTATCTCATCAAAATAAATTGCTATATAATAAGTGAACCCTCCGATTGAATCTCTCAACTGGTTCTTACTCTTTCAGTAAAATACAAACAATTGATTTGCTCTCCATCTTTCCATTCGAAAGAAAAAAGCAAAATATATTTTATCTCCCACATGATTCTTTCATTTATCTCAATTATCAAATTATTATCCTTGCTGGATAGTCATCGTCAGTTGCTTCTATAGCGTATCTAAGGAGCAACAATCCCAAATTATCGTGGTTACGGTTCCATCTTGCACGATGAGACAAAATACGCTTAAAGATAGTAATTGGCATAATATGGATAACTTTATTTCAATTTGATTTATTTTAATTAATTTATAACTATCCGAAAATTTATCCCAACAACTTGAGACTTGAGACGTGAGATGATTATGGTTGATGATTGGCTAATTATATATAGAAGAAGTGACTCTAGCTTATTGATGCATGGTTGCAATTGGTTCTTCGTTCAATATAACGGCCGTATCAGCTTGGCAATATATATATATATATTTTGTTGAGGGTTTAATTAATTACTTCATATTACAAAATTAATGAAGTTGTGATCTAAGTAATGTCGTATCTAGTATATATGTGTAGTGATCATATACTATACTGCTAAGGGATGCATGTCTGTCAAATAGAAAATCACTGAAATGTTATTGTTTTTATGATTACTCCGGATCCAATCACTGCTTTTACTTGCTCATGTATAAATTAATGTTGCTCGATGTATTAAAAATTTTCTAATGATTACAGCTAGGCGCTGGGTGAGGAGACCTTTGCTGGAGATGGCGGACCACGCTGATAACTTCATTTTCTTTTTCTTTCTTTTTTTAATTTATTTTTATTCTGGGCTAGTGCAGCTTTACAACATACAAATGACATACCAACATTTTGAAGAAAAATCACAAAAGACGCCCTACAAATAAACTAATATTCTAAAATTTCTCTATAATTAATCTGGGTTGGAAGGGGTGGGTGGGGTCAAAAGAAAAATAATGGACAAACTGATTTGCTGACCAACAGATACTAAATTCTACAATTAATTATGTATAGAGATCATCGGCCAAAGCACCTAAATACAGATGAAATGAGAGTTGACGAAAGGAACTTCAGCCCCGCTGATCCTCCCGGGAAATATGAGATAGCATAATATGCAAGCGCCAACACCTATTAAAAGTGCAAAATATATACCCCTTATTACCGATATTTCCTATATAACTCCACTCAACTGTATATGAAACTGTTATTCTTTACGTATAATCTTCCTGCTGCATCCTTGCTGTTGTTTTATTCCCTTTCTTTCATAGTTTCTAGAGTAATGACGAATCCAAACCATTGAAACAGATCTACTTCTAGTAGAGTACATCGGTTTCAAAGGTTTGGATTTAAGCTCACCAAAATACTCGGTGAGCTTAAGAACACCCCTTTTAGTCCAAAATAACAAAAGGACCTTCTATAGCCCAGAAGAGTAAGAGAAAGAGAGTGAATGTGAAGAACCTGAAGTGCAGAGAAGAAAACAGAGAGGATATAACTATGGAGCACCATAGACACATAAATGGTTGCTACCATGCTGCCAGTGAATCCCAGAGTGAAAGGGAGCCTCTGCAAGAAAAACATAAACAAGTACATCGAATAAGCGCAAATTAGAGAAAATCTAAGAGAGAAAATGCAACACACAAAGCACAGCCTATGTGCAAAATTTCAAGAAAGTGTCTACAGTATTCTAGATGAATGAAGCTACGAGGGAACCGAAATAAAACTTCAAATGGAGAACAAAACATGCTACTTGTCAGGTCAAGTTACTGTACAGTGTTTTCATCATTTCATGGTACCATATACTACTTGATATATGTCCAATAAGATACCAGCAAAATTTGTAGAGGAGGTGTCATATACCTCTTTGGAGATCATGTGAGAGAGTTGATTTCTGGGGCCTTTCAATGCGAAAAATGAGCCAATAATGCATCCACAGCCAAGCGTGAAACAAATGGCGAATTTCTGAGGCACTAAAACCATGGCCGGTAGAAAGATCGTGAAGGCGATGAACACAAGAAAGATGCCACTGGTCAATAAGAGACCAAAGTACATCAACGACTTGCCAGATGGCACACTGCTAGTGGCCGACTGGAAGCTGCCCGGGAGCTCCCTTACTCCTTTTGTAACCCTGCATTATTTAAAAAACAAATAGAGTTTTGACCAGAACTAGATGTGTAAGATTCTATTATGAAAATGATAAAACAAAAGCACTATATAAGAAAATATACTATTCGATTAAAGTCAAAAGTATAATGCTTTAACTAATTAAAAACTGAATAACCAATCAGTCTCAAAATGTACACTTCATTACATGTTTCAGCACATGAAAACACTCCAAATGTACCTTAACCTTCTATATCTTTCATTCTCTGTCACATGAACTTACAATAATATATTAATATCATACAAAAAGGACAGGAGATATCATAAAAACTAGCGAGCATAAAAAATAAAACGGTGATGTGAACACAATGAAGGGTGATCAATTTACTGACATGCCACAGAAATAATGTAAATTTCAAGCACCATTGGCTTATATAATCAGTCATTTTTATCTTTAAAAAAGGTAAAAGTGCCTAATAGATAATAATTCGGTTTTCGGATCCAACTTTTTAAATGGGCTTTTGAACAGAGAAGAGTATTTGACTGATTTTGCACTACCTTTTTTCTTCTTATGTATTTAATTTGTATCAATCAAGTATAAGTTCCTGAATTGCTTTTCTATCTCATGAACTAGTTATAATTCTAACTATCTAACCTTAGAGCTTAAATCAAATCCATTCCAGTTGAACCAATTCACTATACAAGCCTGTAATTAGCTTAATTTTGTCTGAATTTGACAAAAGTAATGGAAAGAAACAGCTAGAATAGAATAGGATTGATGGATTAACTTACACACTGAAAGTGCCCGAGACCTTATCATTGGCTGTACGGACAGCGGATTCAATATCGAAATCAAACCCGAGATCCGCGTCCTCCTCGACGGATCTGGCGGCGGCGTAGGAGTTCCACTCCGCCAGCACAGACTGAGAGCCGGAAGACGAGGCGCCTCCGCTGAAGGAGGGGCCGGCGGTGAACCACGATTGGGCTGTCTTGTGCATCTCTTGATCTAGAAAAGGAGAAAAGGAGAAAAGGAGCGGAGTGGGTGAAATGAGTATGAGGTGAGCAGAGAGAGGGGTTCGAATTTCGATTTAGTTCGAGAGAAGAATGTGAATTGTTCGCCTGAGGTGAGCAGAGAGAGAGAGCCGGCATTTTTATTAATAACCAAAAAAAAAAAAAATTATCAAATCTGCCATCGCCCCAAAATTATTTTTAAAATTGCTCCAAACGCGCAGCTAGTGGTTTGACAC